>JARQTC010000722.1:0-128247 GCA_030142495.1 Cephus runcator
CAGTTTTGGTTTCGGTTTTTCATTTCAATTATTTCGAATACCGGTTACGGTGTGGAATATAACAATTTCGAAATTTTGCTTAAAGGTTATGGTTTCGGTTCCGAATTTTTTTCGGTTTTTATCGGTTTTCGATTCCGGTTTCGGTTACGGTTGCGATCCCTGATAATAACGTAGTTTTGTTTAATTATCTACCGGCGATCGGTAAATAAAACAGCTTGAATATTGGCAGAGTTTAGCTACTAACTGATTTATCGACCTTCTTGTTTTCCCGCAAAGCGAGACTCTCGTTCGTTGCAATAATGAACAATGGTGTCCGAAATCACAGCAAACGGGAAATGATGTAAAAGGAGTAGAAGTAAAGAATATTATTGTACGATTCGTGTGTTTCTTTCGCGGAAAGAGTATCAAGTTATTTAATACTTCAACGTCCACGTGTAAATACCGTGTGAATCTTGTAATAAGAAAGGAGGTGTGGACGATGTCGAGGGCGTAAAGAATTTTGTGAGGCTATTAAAACCTCAGAAAAACAACCTCTCTACTGAAAAGTTTTAAATCTGCTGGAACTGCTTTATGCGTAAGATAGTTCTCTAGACTTAGACTTTGTCCTGTATTCATTCATCAGCATCGTGTATCGCATCGCTTGGTTTATACTTTAATACGCGAAGCGTGCATATACATTAAATTTCTATAATGACTGACGATAAGAAGGTAGGTGAAACTTCCAGTGGAGAGGTTGTTAATGGGTTTCGGAGCTGTAGGGATCTAAGCGATGCCGTACCGCTTTATCCACCGCGTGGGCTATATTTAAAACCTATTGCAAAAATTAACGTGTCTGTTAATCTGCCCCAACTGACTACACCAGGTAAAATATCTTGGAGCTTTGAACACTGTGTATTTGTTATTGCGATCCAACGTTTGATATTATTTTTGTGCAGAATATGTCAAGTGATCTACCTGAACGTATATAATAAAATAATAGTCAACTCAATATTTCCTAGAGATTCGCTTACTCCAATAAAAACTCTTATTATTATGAATGTTCAGTGTATGGAGTCGTATTGCTTCCATGTTTTGTAGTTATATTTTGATTGAGAAGTGTACAAAGTTTGAGTATAAGGTACACAAATAATTGAACACTACAAGCAATGGATTTGTATAGTCAGATACGGGTGTAAATACACAAGAGTACAATAGTCACTATAATCTTCATCGTTCAGTATTCGTAAAGAATGACCCAATGTATCTGGAAAAGAATGAAACAACCCCTATTTTATACAGACGTTTTTGATTAATAATTAGCGGAAAACCGATCATTTCACAAGTATCAGCAGGTTTTACAGCGCATTGCTACGATATAAACAGGAAAGACAATATCGACATGGGAGGTAATGGAGAAGATACGTACCTTGATAAAGCCGGACGAGTTTGCATCCCTGAAGGTTGCCAAGAGTACATTAGAATTTATCAGACTGGAAGGAGACCTACGGGACCGATGTCGCTTGCAACGAGTACTGATGCGCCTAGATTCCCAACGTTTGAACTTGGCTGGCTTCTCAAATGTTCTGAAAGTTCGTGCCGTCGAGGCCAAGGATGAGTTTCCAAATAGGCATGCCTGGGATTCTTACTTTAGGGATGCCAAACACATGAATGAGTTGAAAGCAGGCGAAAGGCCAGACACGATTCACGTCATGGGACTTCCTGTCAAGTGGTTTACGGAGGATGGCAGGTCCACACCTAGTGAATCTCTTATCACCAAGGTGTTCAAAAAATGGGGTAATCCAAAACGGATTGATGTACCAGCAGCTGATCCATACAGATCCAGGATGAGACTTGGTACTAATATTCAGAAATTCAGCTACGGTGATGGAATTTTCTTTGATGCTTACATACAGTATGTCGAATACATGGACTTTGTCAGAGCTATGGATGCACTGCGGGGCATGAAACTACTCAAGAAGGAACCACAAAACTACCTTACTGCTAATATAAAGGTGAATTTTCGGTGAAAATAATTTAGGAAAATTTTGTTTCTATGATGTCGATGATACTGTGATACTGAGTCAAAGATGATTTCTTTAGGTTGACTTTGACAAAACGAAACACATGAGTGACAGTTCCGTGGCGCATAGGGAATTCGAAAGGAAGCGACTGATAGCTCAAGATAGTTTGGCAGCTGAGAAGTTGCGAAGGAAGGAGGAAGCTGAAGTTCAGCGACGAGAAGAATTAAAGTTCGTGTCAAATAGTTGCATTGATTTATTCATTTTATGTCTATTTTTTTCTGATTGGTTATTAGTTTTCCGCTTAATCTTGCAGAAAGAAAGAAGAAGCTGAATTGACAGCCAAAGAGGCTCGACGCCGTAAACGAGAAGAAAAACGGAAGAGGAAAGCTTTGACTGTATTCCGAAAGCAGGAAGAAGATAAAGTGTCAATGAAAATTGCCAGGGAGGAACAGAAGTTGATAAAAGCACAAAGACAATTGGAAAGCATACGCTTATTGGATGAATTGTTTGACAGAATTAAAGTTTGTTCAAATTTTGTTTGCCAAACATAATCCTCATTCATTACTGAAACAATAATTAATTATTCACTTATATTTGTAGATTAAATTGGAGAAAAAGGTAATTGATATTGACAAAAAAACGGAAACGGACATAAAGAAGGATGAGAGTAAAACGGAAAAATCTGCTGACGGCAGTGGAAAAAACGATAAGTCGGAATTGAATGATGACAAAAAGAAGGATAAAAAACTGAAGAAATCGAAAAAGAAGAAAGCTAAAAAAGAAAAGAAGAAAAAGGTTCGTTCCTTTATTCCGGTTTATAGTTGATGTATTGATCGCTTGCTATTCGTATTTTTTTAGCTGATGCACAACTAATCTTGGTTTATTTTTTCTTTGCAGAAAAAGCGTAAGAAGGGTAAAGAATCTGGATCCGGAGATGAAACGGATAGTGAAGAAGATGATAAAAGTAAAAAGAAGATTAAAAGTGTCCTGACCACAGATATTCCACATTCATCATCCTCTGCAGGTAAAATGTCAACGGGATCAAAAGTCTTACTATTTCATTACAAAAATTCTATTCATAACATTCCTGGTCATCAATGACCGAGCCTTTCGTCAGTCTTTAATAATTTAAGATAAGATAAAAAATAATAGATTAATGTAAAAATACACGTATTTAATTTACAGCTTCTGCACTTGTCGATCCAGCTGACCTTTCTTATCCAATGATGTATCCCAGATTTCCACAAGCTTGGTATTATGAAGCAGCTCTGCCTATGCTCTATTCGCCATTAGGACGCGGAGTTCCTAGAGGAGGACCACGTGGTCGTTATCAACGTGGACGTAGCAGAGGATCTTTTCCAAGATGGCGAGGTGGACCACCAGGAATTCGACCAATCCGACCATTCAATCCTCATCTCTACAACGAACAATACTACAAGTACTTTGCCAACCTAGCAGGTCAGGAGTATCATGACTTCGAAAGTGATTACGAAAGAAGTTCCAAATCCAGGTCGAGAAGTCAAAGAAGATCTAGATCTCGATCACGATCACGATCACGATCGCGGTCGCGGTCGAGGTCCCGTGGAAGAAGGCGAACCCGAAGTAAAAGCAGAAGCAGAAGCAAAACTAAAAATAGGAGTGCAAGTAGAAGTAGATCCAAATCTAGATCAAGAGCCAGAAGCAGATCTAAGTCCAGATCCAGGAGACGTGGTAGAACGAGATCATCTTCATCATCCAGATCCAGATCTAGATCTAGATCTAGATCACGGCACTCAAGATCAAGAAGAGGTTCCAAGTCAAGGACGCGTACGAATTCGCGAAATAGGCGTAAAGGCGGTGGCAGATCTTCCTCTAGAGTTAGGATCACTAGGGCTCGATCTCGCACTCCATCGTCTAGAAGAAAATCTCGCAGTAGTTCCTGGTCCCTCCCAAAGTCACCAGGTCGTAGAAGTTGCTCTTGGTCTAAGGCTGTGGATACTTCCAAAAAAGAAAATGATGAGAAGTCTAATAAAAATGAAGTTAAAGGTCAATGTGTTACTACTACCAATGAGGTGAAAGAAAGTGCTCCTGCTTCACAAACTGAGACAATAACTTCTGATTAGAAAGGAAGTTAAGATATCTTAAGTGTGATGGACTTTGCAAAAGAAGAAAAAAAGTTCGATGGAAACAATGCAAAGCGATTCGTACAACTATTGAACTTTATAGACAATTTTAAAGACTATAATATTCTTTGAGAATTCGCTTGTATTTCTCAAGAGTAACAGTTTACAGATACATATTTTAACGTGTGACAGTTCGAACTCAGTTTGCATAAAATGCAAATACTACGTGAATATACGAAAAAAAGTCTATCTATTGACAAAATGTGTGAAAATATTTGTAATTGGAGATTAGAGGAAAGCCACTTTATTCAAGTATATGTCTCTTTGCAAATAAAATCCTACAAGCCTCCAACAATAATAGGGCTTTGAATTTAATCTTCATGAATATTTTCTTCTCACCGATGAAGAGTTTAATGATAAATAAGAATAGATCCAATGATTTGAAGTCAAAGCAGAATATTATTCTTTACCATGACAAGATGGCGGTGGTATTAAAAATGCAACGAATAATATTATTAAGAAAATTCATACTTTTAACAGCTACTCCAATTTCACGAAATATACCTCTTTTTTTACATAGGCATGTAATTCCATTTTCTTTAATCAAGCAAACAATTGTTAAACGTATTCCGGATCGAGAATCAACAGGATTCGTAACGATATAATATTTATAATACATCTTTATGTCCTTCGTAAACAATATACTCCATTGTTTAACAGTAATTGAACAATGACTTACCTTTCTCGATAAACGAAGGTCCTTAAAATCAACGCCAACTTTTCATTCTCAATAACTGTTTCACCGTCTCCCGATCACGAATCCTCTAAAGATCTCATTAATTCCCAAAATACATTAATTACTTTGAAAAACAATTTTTATTTCCAACAAATCGTAATCCAAACTTAGTCATCGGCCATTTCGACCGAAATTTCCATCACAAAATGGACAACGGCATCGGATAACGTTGTACTGTACCATATCTGTGTTTGGCATTAAAATGTACTACAAAAGATATGTGTATAATAACCATAATAGTTGGAAAAACATAATTTCGAGCATCGATTATCACACTTCAAAAATTTACAATTACATTCTAGTAGCTACGTAGTACATACGTGCCACCGAGTGCGTCGTGGACGTGTGACATTAACTAATCAGAATAATATTGCCTTAACTGTCTGTTTTTCATTAGCCGATCAACCAATTGCGATTGTTAACACAAAATAATAAAATTTAATCAAATTCGTTAATCGATCCACGATGCTCTACGTCTTCTAGAACAATAGCGATTCTCATAATTATTTCAAATACTTACAAACGATAGCAACGTTCGATAGCTCAATTCGTACTGTCCAGAATAATGTGAACTTTTATCTCACCATGAAAATTGATAGAAACTTTTTTTTACATAATTTTTCTGTCTAATTGTCTTCGTTACGTAAATTATGAATCCGAATCCCCGTCCACGCGTACAATACACACATGACGTTATCCGCAATTACTTGTATTCCTTAAATTTTCATCCTAGGACATCTCGATTCAATGTAACCCTTGATGAAAAAATATTTCCTTATCCCAATAGGTCATAGTGACTACCGCGTTTACGTAAATGGCCGTGAACTACGACGCAAGTCGAGTAGTATGAATTTTGCGGGAAAATGAAAAGTAAGTGACGTAATTATAAAATATATCGTTCATAGATCGCACATCGGTATTACTTTATGGTTTCGACCTAATTTCGCAAATTACATCATATACAATTCTTCTCTACGAAAGAACGTGCGTCGCCACTAGCATAAACTTATCGATATTCTCTTTCACCTGTGATTACGAAAGAAATTATAACTTTACATATGTATGTATCGTTTACATTGAAAATTGACAATGTCAATGTTACGTGCGTTAACAAATTTATATGACAACGTTAAATATCTGCTCGCGTGAATACTCTGTTCTTGACTTAACGGCTAAATCGGGACTTTCGAATTTTTTAAAAATAAAAACGTATTCAAAATTTCCTTCGTACTCTTAATAAATTAAGCCCTCAATTAACGCTCTAATTTAAATGTACTTAACTACTCAGGCACGCTAGCAGTAATCGATAATTGGTAATCAGTAAAATCGATAATTAAAACGAACTCGCGATCAGTGGAACATCATTGTTTTGCGCGGTCTTTTTGGCCTGATTCAAATTGAAAGAGAGCATGTACATGTATATGGCAAATTACTAAAATTATTGTAAGTTTTCTTTTTTTTTTCTTGCCGATATTTAGTACAACAACAAAAGTGAAAATCAAGACAAGCAAAATATTTGTTGCGGCAATGGGGATGAGTTTGGGTTTGTATCTGCATGAACACATTTTTCTTGTGCATTTTGTCACTTTAATCCGGTTCAATTGAGCTTTTCTGCTTTACCAACAGTGTTACGATTTTTGTTCTTGTACTCTCTCTCAATTCAAATGTCAGCCTACCGTCGCTTCGGTGTGAACGAGATCTTACACTTCGTCTGTGATAAATATTGAATATGTCGTTACGTAATTTCACATAGCCTTTATTACATTACTTCTTTTTTATTTAATGTTTTTTTTTTTTAATACGTCATTAAAAACTACTTAACAATATGTACAAATATAGTACTTTTACATTAACACATATATACAGATACCACTTTTTGACGTTTAGACTTGAAGAGCTTATTGTGTTTGTGTATTTTTCGTGCTTGTCTCTGACGTGTCGCGCACGCTTCCCATTGGTCGTTCGCTCTCGACGACGCAATGCGATTGGCTGCTTCGCGATTCTTGGTAAAATCGCTCTTAGGAATCGGACAGCGTTCAATAAACCGATTCGTACTTTGTGATTTAGAAAAATCTTTATGCTCGCATGAGAATCGTCGTTTAGTATCTCTAAGTTTGTACCCATATGTTGTTTTATCGTGGACCCATCTGCTTGGTGAACATAAATGAGATGACAATGAGTTGGTAATTTATGGCCGGGAATTATTCGACGCGAACGTCCGTATTGATGTCGAATGTGAAACTCCGAAAAAATTTTTATCTTCTTCACATAAAACAAGTTTTCCACTCTTAAATCGCATCGAGATTTACGGTGCATTTCAAGCGGAAGAAATGTGAAAGTAACGTTCAAAGTTCGCGAGTGGCTGAAACGACAGTTAGACATATGGCGGCCTTATACATATGGATCCAAAGCTCCTCGAAATCGTTAGTCTTTATAGGTCTTTTTTTTCTAGGTCTTTTAGGTTACGTTTTTTTTTTAAGTATAATACTTGACTCAATTTAAACGACGCGAAAACGTTAGACATCCCGTTAAAGTAGTGCAATGAACATTTAACGTGAATTGGACCACTTTTTTTTTGGCTGGCAGATTTTCCATCGCCCAATTGTATCGTAACGTTTGTTGTTGTTTGCATCTCGAAAAGTCAAAAATACATTTCTGACCGTGCAGATTTTTTAACGTAATTATTAGAGTGCACCGTGCTTTAGAATTTTTTAAATAAATATATATCGCCGATCCGTTCACTGTCATGGAGCATACTTGTGCTCGAACACATTCTTGTTTTCCTTTCACAAAACTTTGCAAATACTGACCTGGTAAAACACTGACAGAGAGAACAGAGTTTTTTGAAATAAATTTTTTTTTGCAAAATCACGTTTTTCAATGTTGACTATCTTTAAAAAAAAAAGGGACATTTTTTCTGCCGACCCTTCGAGTGTGGAACAGCGCAACCAAAAAGTGTTCTTACTGTGAGTGCATGTGCACTTATTTTACACCGAGTGTGCATTTATGCACCCACAGGTTCACAGTAAACGTCTTACATTGAGTGCATATTGGTATATACCCGCAGTACTCAAAAGGTTGATATACGACTAACGCAACGCTGTTTTCACTTTCCTCTAAACCGCTGCAATTTTTTTCATTAAATTCATTTCTTTCAAGTGCACTCAACCTCATATTTCGCGACATTATTGAGCCCCAAAAAAAATTATTTTTTTTTTCGTACATCGGAAAATATTTTGTCTGCATGTAAAAAAAATCATCACTATCACCCCCTCCTATGACGCAGCATCGATTTCGACTGATAACGTCGTAAGCTACTATAAAGATTCGCTACGCAAAAAATTCAGATACCCAAGCAACTTTTTCTGTTATCATTTACGAAGGACCTTTTCGTTTTGTCATACAAAGACAAATTGCCAATCAATACTGTACAGATTGCAATAAACTAGCGCAACGCGATTGTACGTAGTACAATAATTAATATAGATTAGACGTAACGAATGCATTTAAGAGGGCTAGTCATCTGGAATTGCGTTGCGTCGTCGTTCGCCGATCGAACATTAAGATTGACTCGTGCTCTGGTCTTATAGTCTCTTCAAGCTTACTTATCTCGATGTCATTAAAAGAGTGTACGCCGACAAATATCGTGTGTTACATATTTACCGTCCATGAATAGCAATACGGAGTTTTAACATGAAACACCCTGTATCACTCTCGTAAACCTATACCTAGTTCGGAATTGCATCGAAAGAATCGCACACTGCAATTCCTGGTTAATTCGTGAGGCTTGGGAACTTGGCAAATGTTTGTATGTACAAAAACAAAAGAGTCAATACTCAAGTACCATGTATCCCAATTAAATGACACGATAATTAATTAACTCCAATTTCGCTAAAGTAGTTAAATCGCGATAACGACTTTAATTCGCACTTAATTAATGCTAATGTGCAATCAATCCGGTTCACATAGGCCAAATTCGCGTTGGACCGTTATACGGAATTGAATTGGCATTAAATTCGACAAAGTCATTCTATCGATTCCAAATTCAATTTTATTTCAGTCTGTGCAACCGCCGGACGTTAATCGAAATAACTCTGTGCTCGTTCCATCCCAAGGTGCGTTTACGCGTGCCATTATGAAATCAATAGGTATCAATAGGTATCGACAGTCTATAACATTACAACCATACAGAGTGACAACAGCTGTTCTGTCACGTGCGCAAAGCTATCATTGCATATCGATGTTAAATATCAAGTTGCAACAACGTCATCATTGACACTGGGATGTGAGCGACTGTTTGTTTTTACTTAAAAATACAAAAAAAAATTTATTCACATTTTTTCAAACACGTCTTTGGGATTTTGAATTCTTTCGATGCAAAATCCATTGTTTTCATTTAAAAGTGCTTCCACAATTCGTAGTCGCTATCATCTAATTTGGTATAGTTAGTTGGTAATCTTTGGTCATTTCGTATAACAACTAGATGGCGATAACCATTGGATAATGTAGATTAAAGTCCTTGTCTTAATGAATTATTTAAGATTTAAAACTATTAATTCCTAATAGTGGCGATAATGGTGATAGTCAAGTAATAGATAGTAGATAGTAGATAGTAGTAGCTGTAATAGCAGTAGTGATCGGGTTAGTAGCAGTAACGGTGATAACGATAATGATAATAAAAGAAAATATAAAAAATGATTATGATAAAAATATTAATAAAAGTGCTAATAATCCTGACAATAATAATAACAGTAACGGCTATGAAAATCAAATTGATGACTATGATCATATAGTTACAGCTATCTCTTTTCCTTTTTTTTGTTTCTTTTACTTCATCGTCATATTCAATTCGCAAATAGTGAAGATACGCAAGTATAAATTCGCATTAAGACGACGTAAACTGATTAATCTCAACTTTTTTTTTTTTTTTTCTTCAAAACTGTTTCCTAAACTTTTTATCATGTCTTTTCTGTCCGCTCTTGTTCCACTTGTTGCAGAACCTTGCTGGCACGGCAACTGCATTGGCATCTTAAAAATGCATTCAGTGCAGCAAGGACGTACGCTCAAAGAGGACTAATGCAATTTTGTCTCAGCCGTGAAAGTTTGCATGGGCGATTATTTGGTTTTACTTAAGTAAGAAGGAAGAGAGAAAAGTTTCAAAGAGCTCTAGGATAGAGATTAGGTTTTAGATTTTAGATTTTAGGATTAGGTATATGATATAGATTCATGTTCGTTCTACAATGTTATTATAGTTCGCACTTATTTTTTTCTTCATCGTCGCATCGCCATTTTTTTTAAGTACTACAATCATTTTTCATTGTTGTTATTCGTTTAGTATATTTATTTAATTACTTTTGTTCCTTTGGTTTTTTTTTTTTTTTTATTAGCTCGTCACCCTGAGGCATCCTCATTGGTGGAACACGCTGTCGCAGGATTCTTAACTTCAGAATCGCTCGTGAAATTCGCACGTCGACACTCTTGGATTCGATTCAATTTTTTTGTTCTATTTTTTTTTTCGTTTTATCTGCTAAACGTAAAAATGCGACTGTTACAAATTTCACGCGATCACTTCCGGCACTATAATGCACTTTCAAGAAATTCCATATAAAAATACTGTGTTGTTGCCGTGTCCGGTGTAACCAGGTACACCGTGTATGGAGACTCGAGAGTAGCGACAATCACGCTCATGAGACATTCTGTTGGCATGACTGTTGCAGTTTTGTGTAAACGTAAATGATAGTGACAGAGTGATAGAAAAATGCAATGACGGTTCAAGGGTCAGGAAAGAAGTTCAAAGGGAAGAAAAACTAGCGTGAAACGCAAACTGTACGAAGAGTGATGAATTATGAGAAAAATTTTGTATGGAACTAGAAAAAAAGTACTAAGGAAAATGGAGTAACATAGATTGCAGTTGCAGCAGGTGCAGTACTGAGATATTTTATAACTATCCCTTGTACCGAGTGATGCTGCATGCTCCAGAAGTAACATAAGGATACAATAAGGAAACAATTTTTGTTTGTCACGATTGTGTCTTTTTTGGTCCCGTTTCGAGAGGAGACGAATGCTTCTCGCGAAACTATGCTTTTGAAAGTAAAAGAAAAAAAAAAAAATTGACGACAGACTAGATAAACTGGGTTACGATTTTTTTTTCTTCTTCAAAGCCCATCGCACACACGGTTTCGCCCGATATTCGAATTCATGGGCGAGGGTCGCGTTTTCATTGCGCGACAACAGTCCTATAGATAACATTACATTTACACGTTTAGTATTTTTTACAGAAATTCCTAACGCTATTTGCTATACGGGTCTGTAACGCAAATATGTAAGTTTTTTGAGACATGACATTTTTTTAAAATGGCTATGTTCGCTATAGCAATTGTGGACAATTGTATATATATATACTTAATCTTTGTCTATTATATTTGTCGCTACAATGAAAACACTGCCCTATCATGGCATACATACATAGACATATATACATAGATGATATCCTGGACGCGCATAAACATCAAACATGAACGCGTGTTGAACGCGAATCCATCTTACTATCTAGGAACGTTCAGTAAACGAATAATAAGATCATATATTTTTGCAATAGCGCAAATCTTGCACGGGAAAAATGTAAAATTTTATTTTCCTGTCTTTTTTTTTTTGGAATTCGTTTTTTACTATCTTCCTCATGTCTTTCGTCAATGCATCAGGCTCGTCTTGAAAATCCTAAGTCATTACCATACCGAGCGATGGTCACGCTGTCCGAAACAGGAGCGAATGGCGCGTGCGCGAATTCTGTCTCAAAAAAAAAAAAAGAATGAACGCAAAGTGAAATGGACGAAGAAATGAGATGCGTTTTTGAAAATGTCAAAATTGCCCGAGCTACTCTACTGCGCATGCTCGGCAGATGAATTCAATCGACCGACGACTTACGGGTGTAACGCGTTTTTTTGGCGCTGATCTCGTAGCGTTTCAAAGCAGAAAATCTTGTAATTATCTATTCTTCTTGCTTTTGTCCCTGCCTACGTGTGATTTTTGGTGTAACTGTACTTGTTCTTTGTCGACGACGCATGCGCGTTGCGACTGTCGCAAAAGTACGCGACTATCGCCGTTCGCGATTGTTAGGAAATACAGAGAGAGAGAGAAAGAGAGAGAGAGAGAGAGAGAGAGAGAGAGAGAGAGAGAGAGAGAAAGAGAGAGAGAGAGAGTGGATAAGGTAAGGTTAGGTTGAATCGAGTCGAATACATTAATATTAAGTAAAAGTTTCAGGCACGCTTTTTTTTTTGCGGGCAAATAAGCAGTCCGCAGCAAAGTGGAAGAATCCGCGCGTTTCGTATGCACTCATATTGTTTCCATACTCATTCTTTTCTCTTACTTTCACAATCATCATTTCCTCTAATCGCATCACAAACCAGCCGTACGTGTTATCGGTTAACGATTAACATTACAAATACAATTCGGCTCAACAATGTAAATGTCACAGCGACTACCACTCAAGTGATGCTTATTAAATATTTTTCTAACCTAAAGAAAAAAATGATGAATCACAAAAATTTCTTAGTCATACAAGTTTCTACGATTCGGCTAAGTCAGTAGTAGCCAAACTACCAATTTACGACCGACCTCCGAATCCGAGTCAGCGTTTAGAAAATGGTAAATTTTATTACTCAGCTACAAAATGAGTAAGGAACAACAGGGTGCATTTGTACGCGTCGGATAAGAATGCCCGTCTGTTGGTTAGTATGAATGCTGCGGCTGCAAGGACGAGACTCAACTGTGCGCCGAGGTGTCGGAACTCTGGCTATTTCCGAGTCCGCCCATTCCGGTCTGTGAAGTTAATTTGGTGACGGATTGCGAAGTGGTAGGTGCGGAGGAGTTTGGAACGCTGTGAAGTTGTCTTCCGCTACCAGTGTCTGGTACCAGATGAGGCGTACGGCTGGCTACAGGTGGCAGTGGACTGGCAGCCCATGGATACAAGGACGTGGTGGTCGGTGCGCTGGGGACGCTTCTTGAATGTGGCAGAAGCGGCGAATTCGTCGGACTGGCCTGGGACTGATGAGCTGAGAAACTACTTCCGGCTATCCCGATGCTGAGACCACCCCCGAAACTTGACATCGCCACTGCCGTATCAGGATGCAGGAAGTTTCGACGTTTCTCCAGACGCTCCGTGTGCTGGGCCAAACTCTTTGTCAACGCCACCGGAAGTTCCTCCAACTGTTCTTGCAACGAGGTCAATATGTTCTCCAAACTAGCCAGACGCTTCTCCAAGGCGTCCTGACGCGTGCTCATGTCCGACACAATCTCGTAGACCGTGTTCTGCGTCTGTGGCCAAAACAAAATTTTTTGAGTGTTGTTCCGTGGTATAGAAATTTTCAGAGATCAAAATACATGACTATACAATGATGAAACAATTGTCAGAAATCAACCGACAAACAATTACATCATTGTATACAAAGTTTGTAGTATGGTCTCGTTTGAATTTACAGCATAGACAAATCAGCCATGAGATACGAACGTTGTTGGATTGGACTTGACATAGAGCTTCGCATTTCTCCCGACAGAGTGCGCTACTGTGAGAGTACTCGGAAATCTATCGATTCCGTCGATAAATTTCAACGGCACCCGAGCATGAAATATTTCCTTGCGCAATTGTAAAAATGAAATACACGATATCTCGTAACCCACAGATTCTCCAATGTTTAACAAATTGCCGGTAAGAGTATCGTACGTTGTCTCTCTCCCGATAAAAATACCATATAAGCTTCCCAATGGTCCGCTTATGTAAAGCCGCCCATATGTGTTCACAGATAGCAGAAGCAACGTCGTATTTCATGAAAACCTATTGAAGTTTATTGACAAAAATGTATTATGCAAACTCGATTTATTCTGAGGAAGATCAGACCCCCGTGTACAAATATGCAGGGACTAAATTCTGAAACATTGGAAAGAACGTATCCACGATTTCTAATACGATGATACGAGTGAACAGGCATCTAGATGAACGTCAAAGGCATAAGAAGTGACTGGTCTGTAAAATTGCCTTTTTCCTAAATCCGAAATAAAGAAATTTCACTAAATAAAAATTTTTCGTTTTCTCCTTAACCGGTTATTTTAAAATCACAGTATCAGCGTTCATCTTTTTTTCTGATCGCGCAATCTTCATTCTCACAATCAGTAACTCAGCATCCTTCGATCCATCTCAGCTGTCCTGGAATCTGATCTGCTTATTACTCCGCGCGTCACCTTCGTTACCTTCGGTACAAATCGTAGCTACAGTACCTATCACGGCAGCCACCTTAACGGCTTCTCCAGGCCGTTGATCCCAAAAACCCCATAAAATGCAAATCGCAACACGTGACACATAACACGTAATAGAATAGACTTGGTCATTCCTCTTTGATCTGATCCTCAGAGTAGAGCATTAAAGGACTCTATCTTCTATATAGTCTATGTATACGAATGACATAAGACGAAGGTAGAAACTTATATATGGGTCCAAAGTGTAATCTCCAGGTACAACGATAATTGGCCCATTGGCAGGTCGAGAATAATAGCCTGGGATGCAACAGATTACAGAGTCCTGGACCGTAGTGGTTCTAGATCAAGATTTGCGGTTTGGCGCTCCACTAAGGCGATTAACTGATTCGGATTAACTGAGGCGTTCGTACTTGGGTACGACTTTTGGGTGAAGTCTGCTTTTTTGAATTTGGAACTTTTTTCTATTGAATCCTAGCACAGCTCATTGACCTAGGCTGATTTGATTGGTATTAGAAATTCGACGAGACTGACCTTGGCCATGTCGGTTATGGTATTTGCATTGTCCATTAATTTTCGTTGATCCATTTTGACTTTTCTAAGCCTAAAAAAAATTTATTAGGATAATTATATTTTTTTTGAATCTTTCTTTTTTTATATTATATTAACCTACTTACGCGTAAATCGCCAATAGAAATTTTCGTTGATGTGTACGGACACGGCCTGGATTTACCCGCTTGGCGATACGCGTGTGCTTGTAAATCAACCACGTTTCGCGCAACACGTTGGCTGCTGCATTTTTCAACTGCAACGGAGACAACTTTAATGTCGTTGTGTCACTGTGGTCAACAGCAAATACAGTATCGTCTGTTGTTGTTGTTTGATTGGATAATTGAAAAAATTTAATTTTAATCGATAATTTTCAATTACGTGTGCACAATGCCAAAGATCGATAATCACGATTCTAATCGGCTTAAAGACAAACCGTTGCTTTAATTTTTTCCTTGCACTTCTTTTTATTGCCGGGACAGACTGCTGTACTTTGTAATATGAAGTTTTGTTGTGTCTTTTGTTATTGCGACAGTCGGCAGTTATAATTGTACACATAATTCTCAGAGCAATAGCAAAGCCTCACCCTTTTTGTTAACTGCGTGTCCATCATGAAGTTGTGCACGTGTTTCTCGGCCCTTGTCAACTCCAATTTTCTGGAAACAACAGCGACGAGTAACGCAGTACAGCCTGCGCCCTAGAAGAAATGTAATTGTGTATAAAACGAAAAAAACAGGTAACTGTTTTTTTTTTAGGATTTAGGTAAACTGCAGGTATTACGTATCACGTAAGCAAAACTGGTTATAGCACCTATGTAATAACGTAGATTGTATTATGATTAATTTTATCATTAATATCACTGTATATTTATAAGAGGAATTAAGTCTCGTGAATTATTTATTCTTAGATTAAATTTTAGGTCGCGCCTAAACTATATTTGCGTACATCTGCGCGATAACAATAATTTTCCAAAAATTATTGTCAGCCGAACGATCGTCACGTTAATTTAATCACAAGATAAATTTCGAAAATATAAATAACAAATATTGAAAATCAATTTCTTCTTTATCAAAATCTTTTTTTCTCTCCTTAAATCGAATAAATTCGAAACCGGCATAAGAGTGCCAATCGATCACGCGATAGTGATAAGAGATAGCAACTTGGATGAGAGGGAGAAAAAAAAGCATAAAAAATAGCCCTGATAAAAAGCTGAGCTCTCGAACGCGAGAAGTGCATTTGCTAAATAATTGCGTTTGGAGTCGAATGAAAAAAAAAAAAAGAAAGAAAGAAAAAGGCAAGAAAGTAAAAGATAAATTGGCAATGCTTCTCCATTGGCTTTCGAGTGTCGATTTCTTGACCAATAGCAATCGGCGCTGGGTAACTCTATAGATGGATACATATATGTACACATACTGGGCCACTTCGCGTCCAATTCATTTGAAACGAACTGTATAACGAAACGTGGCTTAGGGCGCCATTTCTCAAAGCGAATGCCAGGCGGCTTTTCCGTTCGCAAATAGTTGCCTGGGGTTACTGGCGCATATATAGATATATGCGCGTCTACATTTATACATATATGTATCAAGGCATATATGCCATGCATAGACATATGTATATAACCATATATAAGCTCGTGGCACTGTGACAGAGCCTAGACGCGGTCAAATGCAAATTCAACGCGCTTTTAATGACTTTTGAAACACCCTATAGATATATCCTTGGGCATGCGAGCGTGTGCCTTCACTTTGTTTGCTTTGAATATTAACCTTTGAGGTTAGGCAGGTGGATTGAAAAAGCTTCGAGATTTTAATTTCAAGCAATCGAATCGCTCGAGTCAGTTTGAAAATTCAAATTTGATTAATGCGATAACCCGCGTGTTAACGCGTAAAATTACGTAAACATAGTGTAGAATGAAGTTTAGCGGATAACAAGATACTGATAGATTGCTATTATATTTTTATAAGGATTCTGCATATTTATGAGATATCAAAATTGATACTCGACTTATTTCCCGACTCGATAAACGTTTTGCCGATAAATTTATTTTCAATGAAATAACTCCGGCGGAAGGATTTGCGCCGAGTAGACGCGAGAGTGGAAGTTCCGGAAAAAAAAATTTATCAAGTTTGCATTTTTGTTTTCATCAAGTGCACGGAATTTTTCCAACTCTTCTTTTTTTTTTATTCTGGTTGGATCCAACGAAAAGTAGTCCGTTTCAAGAGTCAAGATAACTTTGGTAAATTGGTCATGGTTTAACGTTTGTGCTCGCGCAGGCATTAATTGCCTTTTAAATTAGATACGGTATACATATATGCGTGTATAGATATATGTATAGTGCCGAATATATAGATATTGCTGGATCGCTGGATTGCAAAAAAATTTATTGACTATTGCATTTAAATTTCTACGGTGAATTACACACGTGGTCCCGTGTGCCATTAGGTATATGTCATGCATTTTTATTTACGGCTATTGTCTCGTCATTGTTTTTGTTGATTTATTATTGTTCGATAAAATTGTAAATTAATTATTTAAATTTTTAAAGAACCTGTAAGCAACTGCATCTAGTGCACAGTCTATGCGTGGATCGTAGTCTTGTAAATTGAACTAGTTGGCAAACCAAAGCCAAATTATATCAGCGAAGCCATTAATGATCTGTATGAGAAGGTTGATTTTCATCGATCCTCATTAATGGTATAGTGATGAACGATGGGTTGGTTTCCACGTGATTTTTATCACTGTAGATAGATAGACTTACCAGTATTTATACTTTTAACAAACATTTCTTTAACTTCGTATCAAAGTTATCGTGCTTTTTCTTTACAGCTTCTAATCGATATACGTTGCGTGAAAACTATCCTAAGTTGTACTGAGTTGCAATTAGAAAAATAAAATAAAACTTGCTCTCTTTATATACTCTAATCATTAAAGTTGTGCAAAAAGTTAGCTAATTCTCTTCAAGCATTTTATAAAGTTGTGAAAAGAAAAACTGCTGGTCTGCTGTATCGAAATTATACAAAATTATCGAGCGCGAGCTTTTGTAATTTTGAAAAAAAAATTCAGCTACAAAAAATTGTCAGAAAATTATATAAAACAGTGAAAAATTCTTGTACAGGAAATTAACGGATTTTAGTGCCCAGGAGAGATAGTCTAGATTAATTCGCAAAGTGGTGAAAAATAAAAGAAATCAGTACTCGGTATCAGGCAATAATAAATCGATCGAAAAATATGACGTATACGTGAATACAAAAAAAAAAAAAAATATAACAAATAATTTCTTTGACAACGAAAAATGTAGCAGTCGTGTTGTTATTTAACGAAGCGTCTTACCATCATCCCTGTAGAAACGGCTATACCCCGTCCGCAGTAAGTGTTCGGTACGATGTCACCGAAACCGACGCTGAGAAACGTGATGGCGATAAGCCACATTGCGTTTAGGAGGTTTGCGTGCTCCTCGTCATGAAACCTAACGATTTAACGTAGCCAACCAACATTACAAAGGAATATTCCTCTTTGGCGTGGATGCGTGATAATGGTGTACGAAGAACCCCGAGATAAGTATTAATTTTTTTACCAGCAGAAAACTTTTTAATATGGCGAAGAAGAATCTGGCTCGTAAGACGTTACGAGAAGTTCGTAGATGGCGCTGAGGATATATATATATATATATATATATATATATATATATATTATTGAGCCTGAACTTTTGCAGACCCGAAAACCCGGATTATTTGGGCTTTAGTTTGACTTCGGTAGTACAGGTTAACATAGGACGATAAGCTTCTTACATATATATGTTTGATACATACGTAATTGGGAATCGGTACTGATAAGCTGTTTTAAGTAAAATAGGTAAAAGGACATGGTGAATTTGTTTGAAACGGATTTTTAAATAGCTGTTAATGAATTTCTGTTATGGATGATCGTGACGGACGTTTATTTAGTTTTAAGGATGATAAGTTTTTTGGGAATTTTTTTTATATATTTCATGTTAATTCTCTTAGAGGAATTTTGAGGAATGGATTTACGATTAGTTATATCCCTTCACGGATGGTGCAATGAATAATCGCTGTATTGTCATTGGTGGAAGCTTTTCGCGCGTGAATTAAAAAAAAAAATATATTCGTTAAACACAGAAATCATGGTAAAAGCACATAATCGGCAATAATTTTGCACACAGTGTAGATTTGCACGCGTGCCTATGCGTACACCTCAGCCATTAGTCACGCAGCCAAAGTGCATTCACGCCCTGTTAATGCAAGATTTAATACTGCATATATCATCTGATTTTGCTATTTTCTTTTCTCCATAGTCAAGCAGACCAGGACACCCGTGTTGCGCATTTCGCGGCGCGTTACTCGACCACTCGGCCTCAGTCTTCACGCTGGCCGATTCGCCGTGAAACTTACCGTCATCCCACAGGCCAGAGTGATCCCACGTCCGCAATACGTATTCGGCACGATGTCGCCATATCCGACGCAGAGAAAGGTGATCGCTATCAGCCACATGGAGTTCAGGAGGTTCTCGTGTTCGGGGTCGTGGAACCTGCAGGCGGAGAGAGAGCACCGGTGCACACACGACAACATCGAACACACCGGACAACATTGACGCGTTTGCTGGATCCTGCGCTTTCTGGGCCAAGACTTCTAAGGCTTCTAAGCTACTGACTCGGTTCGTTCAGTAAGGCAATTCTCATTGACAATTTATAGATTTAACTTTTTCCTCTCTTTTCTCTTCTTTCACTCTTTCGCTAGTCTCCCGTAAGCCTTCGTGTCTCTTGTTAACGCCCACTAGCATCGAAAGCTTCATCCGTCAATTGGAAATTGCCTTTCTGCCGATCGATCAGAACCCCATGTAACTTTCTTATCTTTCGAATTGCTCCTACTGCCGGATACTCCTCGTGCCGTCTCTTTTGGGACGACGCCTACGGTTTATCCGCATCCCTCTTCCGGATTTGCTTTCACCTTCTATACCCATTGGCCGAATTATTAAATTCCCACGCAGCCCTGCCATGCTTACGTCTTGTATCGGCGACACAAACTTTTTACCGAGTTTTCCGTCTGCCGAACTTTTTCACATTTTCGAATACAAGCACGTTCGTTCGGCTTGTCTTGCTTTGCTGTAAATAGAGATCGGGGAGCGGCTTGTGTAAATGTAATCTTTGGCAAAGATTACAAACTAATTGGTGCAAATTTCATTTTTACTACATTTTTTTTAGTTTATTCTATATCCGTCAGGCTTGTATGCTTATACGTATATGCTATATGTATATTTTATATACATAACTTTGTATGACTTGAAACTAATTTGGAATATAACTGAAACTATGTTCAAGCTGTTTTGCAATTATGCATACATTTCGAGCATATGTTTTGCATGATAAGGGGATTAAGTTATTTGGACTGATTAATCAATGTTGTGAATTTCAAAGTGACATAAATTACCACGTGTATCCTTGAGATAAAAGTTACATGGGGTTTCAATAATGATAATATTTTTATCTCACAATATTTCCAATAAAAAAACTTATTATTATTCACGAATTCGCCACTGAATAAAACAATTTCTACACCTGAATTTATGAAAATTCATAAATATTTAATTTTAAATTGCGATAACGTGTATAGTTACACATTTTCTTTTTGCTGTCCCGAACGCTAAGTATACCAAAAAAATTGTGATGAATGATCGAAGTACGAGTAATAAGCAAAAATTTAATTGAGCGTAAATGCATTGTGCATCGCCGGTGCATCATAAGGATTTTACATGACGTCCCATTAAGATCTTCAGGTTCAAGTCCATCACAATTTATTTAACGGATGCAGCTATTAGTACCAGTACATTGCAGCGGTGAACAGTCCTGCCTTAAATTGGCTGAAACGTGGTAATGAGGTAAACGTTGCATAATGCATCAACGACACGACGACCATAAGTCGGTTGTGTATCCAGACTGGATAGCTGCTATTATATAAATACGAGATCAGAATTTTACCGTCGAAGGATAAGCTCGATATCGATGTAAGTAGACGCCGTCGTAACGTCGCGACGCTGGTTATGCAATTGACTGTCTTTATTGCGTAACATGTTCCGTTCGGAGAAAAAAAAAGAACAAGCGGAGCGTCGACGAGAAGCGATAAAAAAATTTGGTGTCGAAACTAAAAAATTGTATCGGCTGACCAATCCCAAGACAGAATTTGGAACAATAGAGTTTTTGATTTTTATTTTATTTCGCTACGGTTTATTGTTGCACGGAAATATGACGGATGACTTGTCACGGTTCGGACATATTGTTGCGTATACTCGTATGGATATTTTATTATATGCAAAAATGGATGCCGAAGAGCAGCGTCGCGACGCCGTGCATCTCTTTCCTGTTCCGCGACGTCCTTTATGGAAATTCTCTCGAATGGATTTGCCTTGCCCGAGTTGTACGGGTTCTATGCAGCTTCGGGGTGAGAGCAATATGCAGATTTTGTGCATCGATACGGAATGCATCGTTGCACAAAGCAATACTATGAATACGTACTGTTAAGCTATTGGTTGGTCGTTACAGCGCATACAAAAAATGGATTTGGCAAAGCCGTAGTAATAAAATTTTGTGTGCATGAAAAATTGCGAAATTCTAATAATACTTTTGTTGTTGATAATAAGTATTTTTATTAGATTTTTGATAGTAAGTATTTTTATTAATTTTTTTGCAATCTATTAATTCTTTTACTGATTTTTTTTAATTGTTATCCTCCCAGGTAATGTTTCCAAGAAAATGTCAAGAGTATTTTTTAAAAATTATTCATTGGTAGAGATCACGTTATCGCAATTTGAAACTTGGATTATGTAATCCTGATCTGATGAATTATTTTTATTAAACTATACATGTGTAATATAAACTAGAGACATGTATAGAATAGAAACGACGAACAGTAAAAAATTGTAATATAGTTACGGGGAGGCGGATGGACGCAAGATGATGCTTTGCGTTAAATTGACAATTAACAAAACAAGCACATAACCACACCGACACATTACCACATATTTTGGCACTGAGGCATCCATAAAGTAATTTCGAAAATAAATTTTCCAAAAAATATTATACTTTTATTTAACGAAGAAAAAAAAAATGAATTTCGTACGAAGGATACCTTAGAAAATATATGTCTGCAATTTTCATTTTTTAATAATTTCCCAACCAATAATTTTCTCAGCTTGCATACACAGCATTGCGATATTTATGATATTTACCATATAATCAATCATATCTAATCATCATTTCTTTCTTATCAGATAATCATGATATGTCATAGTACGTACAGCTGAATTGTAAAAAACCCATCAATTACCTTATGCCTGCCTCTAAGCAAAGTGATTATTGCCATGGAATAATTTTTGGTAAAAAAAAAAATTCTTAGTGTTAATTTAACGACAACGTACAATTAATTAAGTGTGACGTATGTAGGTAGCCGAAACACGCAACGAGTATTTTACATAGAAAACGTCGAGGGATGGGGGGAACATTATCAATCAGGCAACATTTAATAATTAATTTTTTGCAATAAATTACGGGTTCACGTAAAGTGTTCGTGGGATTACGTAATCAATGAATATGTACACGAAGGACCAAGGAGGGTTCATATGTTCGGTCAATTAAGGTCGAGAATTGATTTCAGTGATTTTGTCCCTGCATAATTTTTAACTATTAACGTCCGACCATTTACGTAGATATTCACATACGTTTACTCGAATCACGTAAATTTTTAATATCATGCACGTTGAACAGTATATGTGATACAAATCGATTATGCGAACGAATCAATGTCAGGGTTGAGAAAGTAATGAATAATAAATATTTTTTATCACGATATCATCCATGTGTACAATATTATATGTGGATTCTTGCAGCGGCTCATATGTGGCATATGTCATGAGATACCATTACGAAATGGTGACGAATAATTTTTTTTTCTCGAATTTCCCCTAAATTAATTTATGGATTGTGCGAATGAATTTTCGCGTGTGTGTTCGCGTATTTCAAATTTTTTTCAGTCGTAACTTTGATTGAGGGAATCTTGTTTAAAATTTTTTTTTTCTATTTCGTCTGGTCAGTCTCAACAAATCGTTTTGTTCTGTTCTGCCGATATTGATTTGCAGTATCGTCCCGTTAGAAAGCTAAAAGTTGAAGTTCGAAATGTTTTAAGAAGGTTTTAAAAGTGATAAATTTTCGGAAAACCTTTTTTACTGTAATCTAAAAAAATGTACGTGACGATGCCTGTGGTTGATGTGATTTACAAATATTAGGCTGATATATTGTTATTATCCCTTTTGTTTTTTTCATGATATTTAACGGATTTAGTGTTATGTGCTGTATACGTAAGAGAGAAACTATTCCCGTTTATTTGAAAGCGCGAGAGGTTACAGTCCCAAATAGCTATTCGAGGCACGAACCAGACGAAATGATAAAGCGGAGAAAAAATTTGAGACGAGACGAATAAAAGGAGAATACATCGTTAAGTACAAAAATGTACATTTTTTTTCCTGTATACAGAGATTATGTGAGAAAGCAGGATGTTATTGTTGTAAACAAAATTAATTTAAAAAATCACAATTGCATGTACAACAGTGAAATTTTGAAAGTACTCAAAAAAACTTGAATCCCGTGAATTGACAGGTTAAAAATCAGTTTTTGGTATATGTGCTTCAAATTGATAGGAATCCTGTGACAATTGTTTGAAATAAATAAAAATATTTTGTAAAAAAAAATTTCGAAAAACGTGGCATAAAAGCATAGGATAAGGTAAGCATAAGCTTTTACATGATGTTCACGTTGTCAACAGTGAGATCATTATTGTTCATTGCTTAGAATTAATTATTGAATTTTTTTTTTATTGGATGATCAAAAAGAAATGATAATCAAGATTTTACTGTATACGTGTATACGTATGTTTGATTCATATGAATTTTTTATTGAGAATCCGTACTATGCTATTAACAGGTATGCTTGATGCTGTGGCGAGATTATGAAATTCAAGTCAAGCATAGTATACCTGAGTAAATTTATTTTTTTCAAATTTGGAACTGCTTTGTGTCCTACTATAAGTACTTTCTGAAGTTAGGCCGTTGGAAGACATCTTGACGATATTTTTCCAGAACTATGGACTTTATAAGAAGTTACAAGAGTGATTTGCAAATTTTCGCGAGAACAGTCAGCTGTTTGCGCGGAGACGATTTTTCATTGTTCAGCATAAATGTCATTAGTCACGACTAACATAGCCAAAAACCTATAAAATTATACAGGATCTTTTATGGAGTTATTAATGACAGCGTTAAACGCTGCATAACGTTCTACGTACGTAATGGACGGTGCCATTGAGTAATAAAACAAATAATTTTCAAAAATATTTTTCGTAGGGCGTACAAAATTTTTTTTTGGTATTTAGTCGATCGAAAAATCAATGCTTACAAGCGGCACGTCAGTGCGTCTTTCAAGCGAAGATACGGATTGTACAGTTTTACACATCAGCGATACAGCATAGAAAATCGATAATACTCCTGTGCATACGTTCATTTTCGTACGAACCTATTTATATTTTAACGGAGCGACGTTTCCTTCATAAATAATTCTCACTGTGCAAAGATGTCGAGAAGGATTGGCGGCGGTCGATGAGATGGTACTTGAGGTATAAAAACAACCTTGTTGGCCTGCACTTCTTAGTGTGCCGTAAATAGGCCGTTGAAATATAGATAGAAATATAAATTTTTATAGTTCATGCTATGATTTGGTGGTTGTTAATTTTAATATTTTTTTTTACGCTATTTCAAGGTCACTCCTGAGACAAGTACAAGAATTGTGCAAAAACAAGAATCACTTTTGTAACAAAGAACATTGTCACTGTTGGATTTGAGTTTGCGTCAGGTTCGGATCGTAGGATGAAATTATTGAAAAATAATATTATCGACTTACGAGTGACAGGAAGAATTTTTTGTCGTGACGTGTAAAAAAAAAAAATTTCTTCGTGACCCCGAACACACGGGCTCTCCTCGTCCTTACGTAAAGGTTCATTTCACTTTTTTGTTTCTGTTAAATACCATATAAATGTACATTAAGTGGGAATAAATTGCAATGCTCGGGTCGGGGCTATTCGTACACCAAAATGTTGTTGACAAGCTTAATAAATTCATGTTACATATAAAAATCACAGGATTGTCGATTACGACGTGGAGTAGATTTTCGTGACACCCGGTATCGCTATGATTATGTTGCGCAACAAAAATGGCAAACACGGTCGAAATTCTATCGTCTCAACGACAAATACAAATTATTGTTTAGCGATTAAAAACGATTCCTTTTCCTTCCCACATATAGTATCCTAGTACAGTATACACAAGACAAAAGATTCATTCATTCAAAAGCACTCGCTTAGTGAGAGCTGTGTGCCATATCCCAATATACCGGGTAGACGTTATTTCTTTTGTAAAATTTCTTAATTTAAACTTATCCGAGACTTCATACATTGTCCGTAAAGAAAATGCAGTGCAGCGCTGCAACGCATCGAGCCACATAGAAAATTGCATTCCGATGCACCTCGTTGCATTACCATTGCAATGCCCGTTGCATTACCATTGCAATGCCCGTTGCATTATTAACGGTGGAATCGAGTTTTCCGTACTTTATTTATTTTTTTCCAATTTTTTTTTTCTCTCGTCGACCCACCGTGACCAAGCTGCTTCTTTGTCTTTCTTTTACTTTGGTTCGATCTCTCCCACTGCCACGTCGCGTTCAATAATAGGTTCGCGTGTCGAACACACGGTGCGCCGAACGTTTCGCGAATTTCTTTTCGATCGACAGAAACAAAAAGACTTCAGACATAATACGGAAACTGAGTCGAACCATTCGTCATCTTATGGTACAGCTGGCTTTTTATTTTTTTCTTATGAGATTTATGTATGTATAGTACGGTGTGTCTGGTAAAGAAGATGAGACAGTTTAGAAAGGCGAGATTTTTCTTTGTTCTTCACTTTCTCCTGGACGTCATTTCTTTTTCTCACCGTAAATCCATTATCCCTCCCCACCCATACACCCCTTCCAAAACTTTTTCCACGGTCTCGAAAGACACGAAAAATTACTGAAACCCGAGAAGCTGCATTGACTATTGAATTTTCTTGTAAGTTCATCTTTTTTTTTTTATATTTTCTTTATTTCCTCGCTCCTTTCTTGTTCGACCAAATGTCGACCTAGAAAATGCTTAGGAAAAGCTTTATCAACTTGTCGATGTGTTCGTAGTCGCAATTGCAAATGCAATTCCAGACTGTATTTGTTCTTTTTGAATGTGCTCGCAGTTGCGTTGCCTTTATTGGAAAAGTATCGAAATCGCGCGTCGAGTTAATATTCGCAATTACGTTACAGAGAGTCTAGGGCAGAAATTCGCGGCATTTAATTTTGCCTCTTGCCAAGGAATTTGCGAATTTCGCGAATCTGGTTTTGGTGCTCATTGATATTTAAAAATAATTGGCATTCGCTCCAGCAGCAAAATTTATTGCAGCGTCTATCGGTAAATGCAACTCAACAGCTGCGGCTGCAGTAGATCCCACTTCGTGGAATTGCATGCACTTTCGGTATCACATTGAAATTGCTTGCCACGTGTAATGAACATACTTCATATTCAAGAACATTATTATTTTTATATTTTTTTTAATCACTCGATTCCCTTGAGAAATATATGCATGCATATTTATAATAACGTTTTGACTTCTTTTCTTTTCTCTTTTTATTTTCGATAGAATTTCGACCGTATCGACGCAAATATCAATACGTACTGTATATGTTGTTCTGTAACTCATACAGCATAATTAAACACATATTCATGCACTACAATGTGTATAATAAATGTCAATGATGTATCGAGTATACAAGTAAACTACGGGTCTTTTGTTAAAAAAAACTATTAATCATAATGACAATAAAATTAATAATAACAATGAAACAACCGTAATAAGAGAAAATAAACACTGAAGCCTGATTAGTCTTAGCAATTAATTTGCGTCATCGGATTAGGTATGTACGAAAATTTAAAGAAAAGGTAAAGATTTTTTAAAAATTATCTAGATTTTTTTTTTTTGGAAAAATTACAATAACCGAATTACGAATAACGAGGAGCATGGAAATATTTGTTTAATTTTAATTAACTACGGAAAATTCCAACAGAGATTATATCGTGGGATCGTATGTTAAAATTGCTGAGGGGGATGGTGGGGTGACTATACACGGTTTATTCAGGACCACCGAACCACCTGAATGTGGTTCTACTGTGGGAATTAATAGAAATCACACACATTTACAGGTGTGTCAATAGTACTGATTAATCGTGTAGATACTTCGTATTGGCTTTAATCAAGGGAGAGGCACTTTCTCGTGATAAGAATGCGTTTGTTTATTGCGTTATCGTGCCGACGGTATTTCGATGCAAGTTGCGTGCGAAGTTTTCGCTTGCAAATCGAATGGAAATACGCACGAGCGGCGAGTCAGGCCTTTGCGTGATTTTTTTTTTAGGATCGAAACCCGGAAACGCGATAACTTGATATAACTGGAGATAACCACGTCCTGGGTATAACGTTATCGCATAAAAATTGGATTAAAGTATCTTGTTATAAGATAATTGAACAACTCGAGATTAATTATATTAAAATATAAATTGAAATTATCAGTGTGGTAAAACTGCATATAGTATGCAAGTGAACTGATAGTAGTGTGGAATTTCTGTTATAATTAAATTATATATTTAATTAGTGAGAATTTCACAAGAATCCCACTACACTGGCGTCTAGGTAAAACGTATATGTGTTATCTTGCAGAATGTAGATTAAATTTTATTTTTTAATAAAGAATTTTTCAGGTGAAAAAAATTTTTTCGAATGTCTTCGGTGTTGCAGTTGCGGAGTGAATGGAGTTGCGATCTGTTTCTAGGAAAATGCATTTTGGATGCAGTCGCCCGGAGATACGAAGGACGTCATCGAAATGGCAGAAATGGCTTTACCGTGTAGTAGTACGGATGCAGAAAAAAAAGTAGCGCAGTCGTTTCTTAGAAATGAGGAAATGCTCGCAACTGTTGAAAGAGAAAAAGAAATAAATGTGGAAAAAGATAAAGGGAAACCCTACTACCAGTTTCTCTGCCATTCTCGCTTTTGAACATACAACAACTGGTTTTGCGAGGTTTTGAGCTCTCGAAGTGCCGACTTGTTGCTTTTGTAGCGAGCAATCACTTCGGTGCTGGAAATTGGCTTTGAAACACCTTTTGTATTCTGCTGTCTTTGTTCCAGCCCCGGCAGCTGTACAGGAATTCGTACTTAACTTCCTATTATGTCAAAGGGAATAAGAAATTGCGAATAAAATTTTATCGCGAAAAATCAATTTTACTGCTTATACTCATATATCGTGGGTACTGCTGATAACGTGTGTTATCAGTCGCTGCACTATGCATGCAGTTCTCGCGGTGCAACGAACAACCCTGAACTTTAACGAACCGATGGAAATCGCTATGATTTCACGTCACTCTTTTGCACGTATTCGCGTTCAGCTTTGAAATTGCTACTTTGTAATTTTTCATATGGCAAATTCGCGATATCCCCCAACCGCGTGGTCATCGGATGTCACGTAATTAGACATTTCATCTGCAGACGTACGGGCACGTGGTGGCATTTGCAAAAATAGATACGATGACTTTTGTGAATCCCTTTGATGTAAACCAGACGATTTTTAAAATAAAAATAAAATTTTTTTTTATTTTTTCTCCCACAAACCTTAATGCTTTTATACGCTTTGATCTGCGACTGGGAGTTACGTCGAGAAAAGAATACTGGCTATGATTCGTTTTTTAAAAATTCATCACTAACGTAATCTTACGTTATGTCCGGTGCTCACGTGTGCTACTAGCTGCACTGTGTGTTTTGTATAAATTATATCGGGTGTCTCGTGCACGCCTGCGCGATACTGCGATTTTGTGGGGAAAATTCACGAGTCATATTTTTATCTGCTTACACTTTTATGCGCTAGGGAATTTTTATGAAGCGGAGTAGCTTCTTATGTGTTACGTATACACGTACATGTACGTATAAGGAACTCTAGAGGCGTCTACCTTATTTCGTATACCGTGTACATAGGAATAGGAAATCCTGCGGTATCCAATGCCAACGGAAAAGTTTGAAGCATCACGCTGATATAGATATATATTATTTAGAGTAGCAGAAAGATTTTGAAGTAACACGCATTGGAAAATCCCGTCGTTGGCCAGTTTCATTCAAGGACTTCAATGCTTATATCTTAAATAGATGAAAGAAATGAGATGAAAAAAAAAACAGTCCCAAGTCCTTCGGTTCTGGATTAGGACATGTTATTACATTGCTAGGCAAGGGGCGTAGTTGTATAGTAGGATTGAACAGTCCTTTTTTGTGGAACCCAAGGGAGTTGTAATTCTCAGTTCGTGAAATACTGCATAGGGGTGGAACCGTGGTACTGAATCTTTGGCTATTTCAGCATGTATATATGGTATACGAGTATAGTGCAAATGTTACGCATGGAAAAAAATTGCAAATTATATATTCAGCTTACTTTGTAAAATTGTATAGGATAGTTATAAATAAAAAATTCCTCGAGACACTCGCGTGTTCCAAAAAAAAAATGCATAAACTGATGTGAAAATTTGGTGTGTGAAAAGCAACGATAAAACAGGATAAAATTTGCACAGCGTATTTCCAAATTCACGTTGTGCCTTTTTCACCCCTTTTCGTTTCTTAGACGTTCTTTTCTTTCTCTCGGTCTTTCGCGAATTTTTTATTTTTTTTTCCTCGAAAGGCGCCAATGACGCAAAAGGCTTTGATAAATTTACGAGAGAAAACGTGCCTCGCTCGAGTAACTTTGCCATTTTCGATGCAAGTCACAATTTCCCAGGAACGTAGTAATCGCGAATTCAAGTAGCGCGACAGAGCCGTTATTTTTGCAAATATGACGTGCAAATGGGTGCGACAAAAAAAATAGAAAAAAAAGTTCAATAATCCGTAGCAAAGAAAAAAAACTTTATACCTATATTCGTTTCCCATTGTTCAAACCACAATGAGAAAATTAGCTTTTGCAAATAATTGCAAAATTTTCCAAATGACCTTTATTATGAAATATAAAGAAAGGGAACGTCGATCGATGCCTGATAATTATTATCAATGTTGTAAACAGAACAATGAATAGCGAGGAAAAAAAAGAAAACCTGTAGAGCGAACAATGCTGACAACCTTAGGCCAACAATGGGGGCGGATGAAGATAGGAGTGGTTTCTAGTGCAGAAGAGATATTACTATTACGGAGGGTTTTGCTTATAAATGAGTATATGTATATATATATATATACACGGTATATGCCATGTGTATATATATATATATATACATAACCTAACCTACCATACAGTACCTAGGAGGGCGACACTCGAAGGACGCAAGACACGTGCGTAGATAGTTCGCTGTGAGTCAAACGAAATGACGTGTAGGTTGATAGGCCTAAAGAAGCCACCCGTGAAACCCTGCGATATTCACCCTAGATAATACAAATTTTGCACATTCGAGCCTCCCTCTGCCCGACTTCAAAGACATTTCATGAACCATCCGGAAATCCAGTTGGATCGTTGCGGGATACATAAAATTACGCGGAAGAAAAGAAATTTCAAATTGACGTATAATTCCCGCCCTTTTTTTTTCCTTATCGCGTCAATGCCTACAACTAAGTGGATCCTTTATCCTTGGAAGCTGACAAGTGTCTCTTTTTTTTTGGAAGGGAAATTCGAAAAGTTGGGTAACTTTGGGGAGAGTTTAATTGTTATTAATTTTGCATGGCAAGAAGGGTTTTTTGAATTTTCAAAATTCTCGAATTAGCGCAAAGCCAAAAGTGACTTCGAATTTTAATTGACTATAAAGTTTGTTATTACACATGTAAAATTTTGGTAGTCAGACTTGACGTAGACTGCAGTTTAACTTGACGTTAATCAAGTTTGAAGTTCCCGCTATACGTATAAGTAATCGCTTAAAGCTTTACTAAAATCTCCGCCAAGTTTGGAACTCGTCATAGAATTAGTATTCTACGGTGGAGCGAGTTAGTTACTTGAGAGTTTCTCATGGCAGTCGTACGTATTCCAAGATATCGCGGCGCCGTGTCAGACATTATACAGTAATTTAACTCGATTGAAGAGAAGTACCTTGGTGAGATAAGTTAGAATATTTCCAGAGATGAAGGTAATCGTTCTACTACGACCTCCAGATAGAACGACCCACCGAGGTTAACGGGTTTTCCCTTTTTTAATTTTTTAAAATAAATTTTGAAACTTCACTTTTCAAAAAATTTATTATCATTGTAACCTACATACCAATCGCTATAACGAATCTAACTGCGTAAGACCGGTGTTGGTATACAATTTATTTTTTTGACATACAGACTCTCCGATTTTCCATTTTATAATTTCCGAAATTGATTTTCTGACCACTTTTCTGCTGACCATCCGAAGTACGTCCTGAATAGAGTAGCGAACTTTATGAATGACTTTACGACGTGGCTGAGTATCCTCGTGACAAAACCATCGTTTATACAGAATCAAAAAGTCGATTATACGACTAAACAAAATTATAAAAATACACTATAAAAATAATGTCTACAGTGACTTTTTAAATTTCAATAATCATTTATCTACAGCAACTATATAAATTCGCACAGCAACAAGACGAACAACCCCGTTTTAATTGAACGCCACACACTAGAATCTACAAGACACGTGTCTTCATTTCGCGACACTCGACACGCTTATTAATGACGACGAGTCGTTCGCCCGTGTCTGTCTACAGGAACACAGCTTTTCCCTCGACTAAATGAGATCGGCTTGAATGCCATTGTTCCGCAGAATGCCAACAGTATGATAAGGTTGATATTAAGTAATTACGACGCCTGCGAAATACGTGAAGACTAGAAGGAGAAAATGATGCTCAAAGAACTCTTTGTTCCGTGCTGGTTTATCCATCCCATTCGTCTTATTAATATTTTCATTGATTAACTTTAGGAGGGTCACCCTTTATCTTTCAGCATAACGTGTAATCCTGTAGTTGATAATGAAAAAAGTACGATATGTCGATGACCATTTTTTTATACGGGAAAAAGTTTGAAAATTAAATTTTTTTGGTTTCATTCAATATGCACCGATGCAATTTTTTTCGATGCACCTTTATATGCAGATATATTCATATTCCGATCTGCAAGCTGCATCCTAATTTTCTCTGAGACTGTGTCGTCATTGTCGGAGGGTCAGTCACAACAGGGGTTGCTATGAAACTGCTCAACCCTTAACGGCAAGTCCATTTAGCTCTACGTGCTTCTAATGCACATATACGTATGTATGGTAATTAAGTACCAAGCTTCATTAAACTGGGTGGAACAGGTGGGTGGGCTAAGTGGGAAAAACATTTACTGCCGTAAGAATTGCGCCGGTGTGAGTTTAAAGAGGATCGTGAATTCACTTGAGCACCCGTTATGTAGTTATGCGGGAAATTTGCACGCGACAGCATCGTATACTTAAGTAACTCGTGAAGAAAGAATTAGTATTAAAACAATTTGGTATAAATTTTATCAGCAAATGAAATGACAAAGGGTAAGAGAAATTTTTTAAATGAAATGGGGGTGTTTCTAAAAAAAAATAAAAATAATGACTCGGATTATAAGATGACATATTGCGCTTTGTTACGTCGTGTAACGTATCTTTCTTGACTAGACACCGATAGCGGAAAATCCGAGGACCAACCTACGTTACCTTCGGCCGTCCACCCTTCGCTCATGCAGCCGCAAGCCAGGCGGGCGCCAGCCAATTCTTTTTTCATCGGGAATTGACGAGCCGGTATGACCTGGGATTTGGGGTGGAACAGGCCTAACTCTACAGAAACCAGAGCTCTGACGGAACCTATCAGATAATACGGTAACTTAACGGATCCTGTCGATTTTTAGGGACGCGTAAAATCGAAAAATGCAACCGTAGATGCTGATCTTTGGGGTCGCGTAAAATCAGCAAACCAGCAAAAGAGTCGGGCAAATAGTGCGAGATACAGAGAGCGACGGATCGAGAACGTAGCAGAACGAATCGGAGCTGTAAAATCGAAATCCCTTCACCAATTAATAAATTCGGAGCACTCACCGGAGCTGGTGCAGCTGATCCGTGAAGACCGAGAACTATATCCAAAGGACGCTTAGATGGGCACTGCACTAGGGCACAACACTACACCTTCGGAACACTCACAGGAAATCCATAGAATTTTCGAGATATCGCGAGAGCAACGCGAGAACTACACGAGCGAGAACTTTCTAGACCGTATCGAAACACAACTAGAAAAACTATAAACAGATAGCCCGGGAGCGCGGGGCAGCCCGTGACACCACGGTCGGTGCCCCGAGACAGACTGCTTTGACAAAATAGCCAAATTCGAGAACTAATAATTCTGATCATCTGATTGGTCGAGATCCTTATAGCCGATAACCCTTCCCTTTCCCTCGAGTCGTCCCTTTAAACCAAATCGAGAGCGTTCCTTCTCTTCGAAATCGAAATCTTGCGAGAGCATTGGCATAACTATACGAATCGACCCGAGAGCGCAGCTTCCGAGCAGGGTGGCGACCCGAAGGGAACCAGAAATCGAGAACGTTATCTGTATCGGTAGCCGGAGTCGCCTTGTGACCGTGAATCGAAAAATCACGTAACAGTTGTTATACTAATTTATCAGTGAAACAAGCCCCTTGTGACAGAAAAATATTTCATTTGTCATGTATAGTGTTTCCTGAATATTCATTAATTTTCCTAAGGGTGCTCTCACAACGCTAAAATGCAACACTCCTACGTGATTCAGTATCACGATCCTTTATCACTGTGATATATGTGTACACCCTGTATATGACACGAGAAAGAGCATCCACGTCTCAAGACACTTTGCGCTACGGTAAACGACGTGTTCTCGAGAAAATGAAAGATTTTTCTTAAGAAAAAAATATAAAATAAAAAAGGAGTAGAAAAAGTCCTAAAAAAATAATGCACGTTTCACAATGTACATCTCGACCCTCCCGACACCCTGTACAACCATCTGTCCCTACCTCATGCATGTAGGCGACCGTAGATTAGACACGTCGTAAATTAAAAGCGTGGAGAAAAGTTTAACCTAAAAAATAGGAAAAAAACGTTCGGGCGTTTAATTCGCCAAATTTACCATCTCCAGGCAGGGCGTTGAAAATTACTATGCAAAAGAGTGCAATTGAAGGTATATACATACTTTTTCGAAAACCAAAAAAATTACATCCCAAAACATCCCTTGTAATTTATACGTAAAATCTAACCTCCAAAGGATTTCGTGGGATTACGTGCATTTGAATTTATATTTTATGCAAGGACTTTCCTTGTAGGCCATTATATTTGCATACGTGTCCGCGTCCCACCAGTAAAAGGATTCATCACTGGGGATGATCATAGGATTGGTCCAGATTCCGCGAGTGGATTAAACCCTCTGCTGATTTATGCTTTCGCGTTAATCGGTCCAGCTCAACACCACCGCAGTGGGATGCTGCGCGCATGCAATTTCGAATGCACAGAGAAACTTGGAGAATCGCTTAAGTAGTCACTGTATTATATTAGTCAGACAACAAGATTACGAATCTTAGAGCAGCACGTTAATATCATTGTCTCCGATTCTGTGCATACGTGACGCACGTTAAACAATCGTTAGGCATTCCCGTTAGCGATGCTGCTGCAAATGTTTATGGTAATGACTGCATTGTGCCTAACTCTCGGAATGCATATCCATTTGCCAAAGCAAAACGGCCTCCGTTATTCCCAGCTACACATCCTCTGCATACTTGCACCAAGTGCATACTATTATGCACTTTAAGTGCATTCGTACTATCATCATTTGATCCCAAGCGATCGTTTTCAAAATTCATATAAATTATACGTAATCGAATGATCTCAAAACGTGGTTATCTCCAGTGTATATTTTATCGAGCTTTATCGATAGATTTGGGGGGGGGGGGGGCGGGGGGGGGGGGTAAGGCACGAAAATTAAAAAAAGGTATTTTTATACAAAAAAAGAAACAGCTGATTTCTATAAAATTTGTTAGGTAGTATACAGTGTGATATATTACAGATATATGAAAAATAATAATTTTGATTTTCCTTTTGAGGTGAAAATTTTTTTTCCAAGTATGCGTACCTCTCGCACTGTCGCAGCGTCCACGAGGCGATGATCCAAAGTGACACCATGAAGACCAGGAGAACGGTACCAGGACATATGGTCATCAGGGTCTTCAGGACGAACCTGGTGTTGAAATTGATCCGATTGAGGGCACCTATGCTCCGGGAGGACGCGTCGGTGAAGAGCTTCGAGTGCAGCAGCATCACACGGCAGATCAGATAGAGTCTGAGAAACATCGGAAGGGATAGCGTGACGTCATACGGTACCCATTTGGTACCGATGTCGCCACCCTTGTTGGACAGCTTCGTCGTCCACAGGAAGTAATACTCTCCGGGGATTGGATGGATCGCGCAGATTATCAGCTCGATCGAGATCTGGGAGATTCGTTGCCAGGTCATTGCGATCCGCCAGTCATCCGCGCAGTTATCGATCATGAATAACTGTGGGCATGGAAAAAAAAAATAGGGGCCGCCATTATTATTTTTGTATTATCAATCATTCGTTCTCTGACGTCACTATGGCACAGCGACTAGATCTGGCATTTTGCCCGATTTACGTTATTTTTTTCACAGTCTGATACTTTTACTACTGTAGCCTAACCTGACCACGTGGGTTTGATACTTCTTAATTATTTTTTCAATTTTTTTAAAATCCAATTGTTGATTCAATTCGGATATTAATAAAAATTAAAAAATGTCAGAAAAAAATTATAACGATTTTTTGGTATAAAAAATTTTTATATGATTCGTTGTACGTCAGTATCGTTCATTGTTCGGTCATGGTACGATTGATCGATAACGTTCGATGCAGAAGCAATAAACGCTATGTACGAAATGATCGAGCATTTATATACACATTATGGTTGCTTATCATTGTGTTCCAAGTTTTATTTACGCCTTTATTGGATAACCAATCATTTCGTAGATATACCTACTTCGAACGCCATCATCGAAAGGAGGTTTACGATCGGTTCGGATGTTCTGTTTTCATCCGAGCAAATACCAGCGCTCGCCCGCGTATTGCGGGTTATCACTAATCAATATCGAGAAACTCGGTGAATTCTGTGATATCGGAAAAGTCATTGTTCGTCGGAAATAATAAAGTCTCCTTCGGCCATTCCTGTATGCGGCAGGACTCGTTATCGTTCCGCCATTAACGTTGTGCGATGAACGATGGACGAGTTCGATTTTTTTTTTTACATTTGTTTTCTGCATCTTCATTTTTTTCTGGCTATCGACAGTCAGCTGTTGATTTATTGCAAAATCATATTGGCGATTATCGATTCGACGTGTCCCATAAGACTGATTTGAGTACCTATAATATTTTTTTTAAATAAGATTTTTTCCAAAAAAATTCCAATATAATTTTTTGAGTAATATGGAATGCCCGATAGTGTACGTATGTTCAGTATAAAAAAAAAAATCGTCAGGTCCAAAAAACGTGCTCGGAATAGCAGAAATACTCGTTATTTTTGATAAAGTGTTATGTTCCGCAAAATGTAGCGACGGAAGTGTCAGGCGTTAAGTAATAAAAAAAAAAGGGGGAGCAAATCCCTTATCGACGTTAACTTAATAAATAACATCAACCGGTTTACCCAGTCCGACGAATCAAATTTTAGTAGATAAAAAATAAAAAATATTTACAGACAGATTATGCGAAAACATATATTTTCACGAGGGAATGAAACTATATTTTTTTTAAGTAATAATAATAATCGATCCCACGTGGATTGGAAGCAAAAGAAAAGCAATAAAGTTTGGTCCATTTCCTTGATTAAATTTCATCAAGATACTTTATCAATACGATAATATCAATGTGTAGCTCCGCACGAAATTACGGACCCGTCACTTCCGTTATTCGAAATCGCGATCAGGTCCCCCTCTAATCCGTATCGCATTACGTGGCCAATTAGGTCAAACCACTTAATTAGCAGACCCCGCCACGAGGGCAAAAAGGAAGTGACACAGTGACGCCATCTTGAAGAATTTTAACCAGCAACCAGCTTATCGTTACTACACAGTAACATACGCAGCCATTTACAAGCTAAGGAATCTGAGAATCAATACAGTCGCGACAGACAATGAACGTCCGCTATATATATATATACATATATACACCCCATAAGATACAAACTGTTAAATCAATTTTTCCAAATAGTAGCCTAAATAAAATTATTTTCACTTTGAAAATTATTTTTGCACCATAATCGATAATTCTTGTATATTTTGCGCAACAAAATTATTGTACGCTGTTGAGTTTCGTTTGATTAGGTTTCTGATGTTTCTGCCTTCTCGAGACACCAAGCACACTCGAAGGTAACAAGTACCTTTGAAAGGTATAGATAGAGTCCCAAGAAGGTTGATAAGTAGGTATACGGTACTTGAGAATCTGGAAGGTTCAATGGTATATTCTTATAGTATTGACGCTAAAAATATAGGGTAGGTTCGCGTTTACTTGGATTATGTAAAATTTATGCTTTATTCACATTTCCTTTAAGAATTACGAGCACGTCACTTAAATACGTTGGTATGGAAAGGCTTTAGGAGACCTTGTGAAATATTGACGTGACGTATCAGATATTTATGACGTAGTTGTTTTCTTTGTCTGTTATCATCGAGTCGTGAGGATTCGCCATAATCTTTACGATAAGTTATGTGTATTTCATAGGGAGCGATGCAGGCAGGGGACGAGTGTTTAGAAATTTAATAGTCGCGGACGTCTTTAGTTTTTAATTGAATATTTTGATATTTCCCGCCTTTCTACACTGAAAGTATTTATCACTGATGAAATTGTAACATTACCGTAATCGTACTTTCCTCTCGTCTGCGATTCTTATTCCGGCGGGATGCTTTCATCTTAATCGCGCCAATTTCCGCACTCGCGGAGTGCAGTTGCAAGCTGCAACTGCATTTCCGCCGACAATTCTGTTATCATCAACGCGAATGACCCAAGGTCAAGTATATACGTACAAAGTCCATGTTGTTGGATATTGGAAAAGAAAAAAATTGTCTCATTGCAATTTTTCGAAATATTCATTTTAGGTGATGCAGTATCATTATTTGTCAAAGTAACACACGATACTTTTGCATATGTACTAGAATTAAGTTTGCACTTAGCGTTTCATTTGGAAAATTTTTTTTTGTATCGTAAAAAATAATGTACGCACAGAAAGTCTTCGACTTTAGTGCTGCTCGTATTTTTCTTTGACTTTTAACTCAAACTCCATCCGACGTACTTTTCCGATCGATCTGTCCATGCACTGCTGCACTTTAGAGAATGGATCGCATGTGCAACGTTATCTGGTGTATGCATGTGCACTCGAGGAAATCGTTTGCTTTTTGGCTACTGGAACGATCGCTCGATAGGATCGACGTTCGTTCGAGTCGCCGCGTCAGTTTTCTTGACTTTTGCCGATAGTGAATTCCCAAGAGAGGAAAGTGCGGGGTTTACCATAAAAATGCAACTGAATTTTACTATTTCTCTACCATTACCGGAATCCGTACTGGAGAACCCACTAAGGAATATCGATTGTGGTGCAAAAAAAATGCTTTTTTCTTTTTTGACAAAATTAAATAAAAATCAATTGTTAGTGAAAACGTATAAAAAAATATTAAGTTTTCACTATTTTTATAATTGTATTTCTCATACGAGTCTTCGTACGTCTCTTTTCTTTCTTGCACTATAGAAACGTAAATAACTCGTAACTCTCAGACTGGAAACTCAACGAAGAATTCTTCCGGTACGATTAGTACCAACCCACCCGGAAATTTCAAATATTGTTTTCAGTTCGGTTAAAGTGTCTTTCGCGCCATTTAATTTTAATACTGATTACATTAACAACCCCCTAACTATGTACGAAAATTACGGAATCAGGAATTCATGAAAGTTTTACTGCTGACGAGAAAAAAATATTTTTCAAATTTCGCCAAAAAAAACATATCCAACAACATTCAGACATTGCGAATCGCGCAGCAAGTGAAATTCGCAAATATTCTTTGACACCTTCGTCTTCGAATCTTCCCGACGTCTTTGTCTCGATTTCTTTAAGTCAAAGAAAGAACAAGGATTCCTATCAGTCTGCAGGCATTCGGCTTCAGCACAGAGTCTCTTTTTCTGTTCTCTGTCTGCTCACTTTTAAAATCGATTTTCCCCTTTATCTCTTACTCCACTTTTCCTCTTTTACTTTTTCGTAGCAACTTCATTTTTCACCCCCTCTGCCTTGCCGTTCCTTCCCCCCTTCCAGCGTTATTCCCATTTTACCAAATTATTTTTTCATTTTTAATTTTACATTATCAACGATCAATCGGTCTTCCTGAGGACCCTGTGACCTGTTTGCTAAACAGTTATTGGCAACAATGCGAAAATTTCATATCGCACTTTGCAAACTGCAAGCACGCTTTTACGATACGCGTGCACTAGTTTGTCACAGTTTACTTTGGCTTTGTGCTACCAACCCTACGACCCTTCGCTTTCTGTTTCCGACATGTTTCCATGATAGTTACACGTGCGCGGAGTAGGTTGCCAATACTGTCGCTATGTGCATAACGTTGGAGTTAACCTTGTATCAGATCAGTAAGTGGAAACGTATAGTGCAGCTTTATTAAAGTGGCTGCATCGTACTGTAATTTACTATGCATACTGACACTGGGTAACGCTTACATCAACGTTTGAAATTTCCCGCCGTTTAATTTAGTCCTGTAATAATCAGCCTCTATTGTTCAACATTGATAATATATGCAATCAAAGTGCAATACGTACCTGAACTTCTAAAGCATGATAAGCAAATATGAGGCCAAGAAGTATCACAGTAGATACGGATATCAGGGTTTTCAGTGCAGTCGAGTAAAACGAGGCCTGAAACAAAAATACATATTTTTTTGTTTGAAAATTATGCGAAAAGTGGATTTTTAATAATTCGCTTATTGGTGCATTGACAAATTTTCAGCAAGTTATCGATTTATTGATTTCGATCAATTAAACAGGACTATTGGTTAACGAGACTCTCGGGTCGTATGGATTTGTAATTCCGGAAGTTACACGATACGTGAACCGGAAATCGTCTGATCGTACTTTCGTGTACACGACGAGTGTCCGTGAACTGTGAATCCGCCCTGTGTAATTCTACTACGGAAAATCTCTGTTAAGTCTATGACACTCCTAGCCATTAGCCTAACTACGTATGTATACGAGCGGCAGGTCCGTATGTGAAATACTGGGTGCCCTGGGGCTGTAATAAAATCATTGAAAAAAAAAAAAAGTATATTTTCGTACCAGGTACTGATAAAAGGCACAAGAAATAGCTCCGTTGGTAAGGTAAACCGTAGTAGCTTCACGCGAAGGATGTTCCTGTGTAAAAAATGTAACGGGTGTCTGAGAAACGTTTGATGTTCAGAAAGAGAAAAAAAAAAACATGGTTATCAAACATCGATAAGCGAGTTTCGTGGAGTCGATGGAATTCAAGACGAAGGAAAGTACGTGGCTCGGATAAAAAATAATGAAAGAAAAAACTGAAGAAGATCGATTTCCTGATCTAAGGAGTCACTCGTGCGTCTCTTCGGACGAGTCCGAGCTTAGATAATGATAATGACAAACTGCCTCGAGCGAGACGGCATTTTTCATTTTTCATCCTCGCGAATAAGAGCTCGTTTATTTTGTCATTGATGGATAATCGCGTACTTGTCGTTCTTACAGATCGTCACTTACGTGCTATACATAGGAGCAATATGCTTTGCACCTAATGAATACAACAATGACAATACGAATACATAACGAGTGGCCGAGTAAAAATCATTTATAATATTTTTCATTAATAAAAAAATTTCCCAATTACAAATTTGATCATCGAATACACGATGAAAAATGAATTTGTACTTTGGAGCATAGGAACAAAGTTTCTATAAAAGTTATATTGGACTTGATGTAAAGTTTAATGAATAAATTTTTCAATAGTTTCAATTACCATCATTGTATCGGTTTTTGCACATACAAAAAAAAAATTGAAAATATCTGTACACCAAAAAAAAGGGGGGAAAACCACATAAATAGTAATTTATCCATACCGCATTGCGATTTATGCCAACAAAACTGCAGGATTTATAAAATTTCCAATTGTCGCTTTTTTCACAAAAAATTCCGTATCTCACGTTACTCGTAGATACTTTACTATCGGATTAAGGTTTATTTCCAGCTGAGATTTTGTTTTAACGTTTTGTCCCAAAATGGACCCTCGCAAACTTTATTACACGTGATACGACATTTAACGTCGACAAAGTCGAAGCGCCCGTGTACTACAAACGTATGTACATACATAGCTCCACCCTCCACACATGTCATATATATATATTCCTAAGTTGATAAAAAAAGAACAAAGAACATGCCCATCAAAGTTCCCCATTCACTAACCTATCTACGTAGGTATATCCATAGGTCAGACACGTCGCCCGTACGCACTGGCCGAAATTCCGCTAGAATTTTCCAAGCGAAAACTCATTAAGGGGATCGAGTCTACAGGGTTTACAGGATTTACCTAAAAGCCAAACCTAAGAGTGGACAGAGCCACGTGCGCAAGAATAACCAGCAGAGCAAATATTAAAATAATCCTTGTATCCCACCGTACAAGTGTTCCTAAAGTAAACAAAATGTAGAGCAACGTTCCGAGCGTTGAAGGAAAAAAAAAACAAAAAGTGTCTGCAATTTCTGACTAATCTCATAGGTAGACATTTCTAATTCCAAATTTCAGTCTCAAAATTAATCCACAGAGACGAACTCAAAACCGCACGTTGCTCGAAGAGGGAATCTAATAAGTTAAATAAGCCAGTTCAAAATGGCGTCTATCCACTGGGGAAAATCTGACATATAACCAATGAACATATGCACGTGTACGTTATAGCTACAGGGTGTACCTAGTTCAATGTCACCATATGTGTTGGAGATACTTTAGTATCCAGGAAGTTCGTACGGGGTCATAGGTGACTATATATGTATATATACGTGGATGAAGCTCGGGGTGGAAATTCGCCATAAGGGTTGGTCGCGTTTACCGCCTTTGGAGTCTACGGGGGTTGGTACCTCCTGCTACTGTAGGTCGAACCCGATTTGGGTTAGAAGAGGGTTGCTTTCCTTATCTCGCGAGGGGATTCTACAAGGGTGGAACGTTACTATTACACACATTTCGAAGATCGCTGATTACGGCGTCGCGACGCCGCGCGTCCTGATCTCATCTTGATAAAATTTTACGCGTGAGTTTTCATCGGTCTGGGTGAAAATCGACATTTTTTTCAGCCGATAAGTTTATTCCACTTTTTGGGACACCCGCTATACGCTGATTCGAGATAGGCTTGTTTAACCCTTGTGGCTGACGATTTTTCAGACTGGATTAAAGGAGTGATCTTCGGCTGTCAAGTGGTCCATGAATTATAGGGATTTTTAAGGGAGACCATGTACCAACATTGTAAGGGATGTTTTGGGAGACCTTGTTTTACATGGTTAGGTTTTACATTAATTTTGCTTGTACAGTTGGTATCGCGGATATCGAAGCTTTCGAACGGGATACGTGTACGTATTACTATAGGGTGGTCGAAAATAAAATATTTTACTGGAGGGTGAATTTTCGGTAGACTAGAATAATTATGACATGGAAATTTGTTGTTGGTTGGAAAACAAAAAAATTAAAAGCAAAATTATCTTTACGTCGTAGCGACCTATTTTTTATAGTCGTCTGGACGAAGTTGGGTCATGCGACTTTGTCGGAATTTATCTTATGGGAATTGTGCATGATATACGCAATGTATATCTATATGCAGGAGTGCAGAATTTACGAAGGAACTGCAAAGATGTCAAGCGACAAGGCGAATTTCCATTTTGTCCGTTCTCATGCGGAAAACGTATACGTACGTGGCGTGCACGACGGAATGAGCTATGGGCTGCTTTTCACGTGTCTCGCAATGAAAACACTTGGACCCGATAGAGACGCTTAAATTTTTGCTATTCGACCTGGCAAAATGCCAGAAGGAAGTATTACTTGTCGCTATCGTTTAGATTTCGCGAATCTTTGGCAATTCGCGTATCACTATTCAACCTTAGAAATCACTTTACCTTGTAGATTAAGATTTCAAGGTATCATTTTCTTTTCGTGTCATTTCTTTTATTTCCTTCCAAGATTACTTTTCGGCACTCCCGACACATTGCAAGCACTCTAACGGATGGGGGAATCGGGTGATTTATCATTCTTGAGAAATCCAAATTTTTTTTATAAAAAATAAAAAATGTTCACCCGAAATTTTCAGACATACTCGGTGCAAAAAGATGTATATGTGGTGAGAGTCGTGAAAATTTGAATTTCGAAAAATAAATATGGCTGATTCTCGCAGGAGCAATATTGAACTTTCGCGTTCTCGTGTATCGCGAAATTCCCTCGCGATAAAAGTTTCAACCTCTCGGAGAAGACGTAGCGATTGTTTCTCTCAGGGGTGAAAAAGATAAATTTTATTGCCCTGGGACGGAATACCGCAAAGGTAATTAGTACTTAGCTGTTAATTAGTCCATCTTTTCAGTGGAGGGGAAAATCCGATCTGTCTGGTTACCAATGACAACGCTGTTCAACTGGTATTCGCTATCGGAAAATCGGATTAAAAAAAAATTCATCCCTAACTTAGTAAAAAGAATAGGTTATTTAATAATATAAAAATTATTCATCGACGTCAAATTAATGAAAAACATGTAAATGAAATGGAAGGTACGTTTTCCGGTAAGAAATTATTAAACCTGTCATGGCTCCGTGTAGTTGGGGTTGGAACGAAGAGTGAAGAAGGACGTTGAGGGTGTGCAGGGGTGCAGGGGCGCAGGGCTGTTTGTGCAGTACAAGGGTATATAGGGGGTGAAAATGAACAAGAGAGAAAGTGAAGGGAGTATTGAGATTAATGGAGTTCGCTTATGAACACCCGGAAAAAGAAGAAGCGGAGTCGAAGGGGATGCTGCTGTGACTTAATCGAAGGGCGAGATAGTCTCGGGCATTAGGAAAGGGATGAAAGTGGGTTAAATTTGATTATTATGAAATACGTGCGGTTAGGTCCTCCTTTACTTTCCGTCTCCGTCTTTCGCGTGGAAGCGGAGACTCTGCGAGACCAAGAGAAGTTATTGAGCATCGAAGCTGATTGGATCATTGAGACTCCATGCTGTTTCTAGATTGAACTATCCTTATAGGATCTATAGGGGATGGCTATTATTATTATCAATATTATTGCGCTATATTACCCAACTACTTCGGTCGCCATTTTGTTTGTTAATTTAATCGAATATGAATATGTAATTTTAATTGTTGCGTAATTGCACGCTTGGCTTAGCTTTTGTTTTGTTCATCCCAAACTTTCTGTCAACCACGTGAATCGGCCTTTTTGAATTTCCCGCCAGATCTCGTTAAGAACTCACGCCGCTAAACTATTGCGGAAAAAGTTTCGCGTCTCGCGGCGAATCCTAATTGGACGTTTCGTGCAGGAACTTTGACGAATTTTCATCAAGCGATTCGTAGAGTCAGGCGGCGGCGGTCTTCGTTAAGACGACGGAGTGACCAGTCGGTAAAGAAACTTCGGCTGTCACTTTATGAGATGGCAAGTTGCGAAAGACTGAAAGTTAACAGCGACGAAGTTGGAAACAACTGAATTATGTACTGGAGTCATGAATTAAACATTTTTCGACTCGTCACGATTAACTACCAGCCGAATAATTGATCTTATGAATAAATATACACGACGTGAATAAGTCAGTTGTCAATCTATGCGTAAAGCACTGAATTTGTCAATTGGTATCGATTTAAATTGCAGGTAAATTTACAATACGTATTTTTTTTATGCGTTCGGTCGACAATAAAATTTTTCAATTCAATCGCTCAGGGTAGGAAATTCATATAATGAAATACTTCGTTTTAGAGTAAAAACGTGACTTCGAATTCCGGTCGTGATATCGGAACGACGATACGTTAAAACTGGTTATACTGTTTCGCAATCGTAAAATTTCTAAGGATATCGATACGTGATCGACATTCGAAATCTAAGATCGATTTTCTCAGACACACTTGGATCTTAATGATTAATATAGTAGACGAAAAAAAAAAAATTCGTAATAACATTATCAATAAAAAAATTGATTGCAACTATTTCATTTTTAATGATAATATGCAATTATTTTATTAATTAAGTTTCATGGGTATCGTATATATTTTCGTTAAACAATTCATATCGACTCAACCTTATTATATAGTTTCAGTACAACGCTGATATAAGCACTTTGGTCTAATTAGTTGGCTGATTCACTAGATCACTTTACGACTAGAAGTAATTAGACTCTCGCTAGTTACTTCTAGTACCGACCTACTCGTTTTGCATCAGGCTGCAGTTACGTGTTCGCCATAAACACGTATTACATTCGCAATGCATATACAAGTGACCTTGAATATTTTTTTTTCTTGAATAAATTATAAATAAAGTTTGTCATTTGTATTAGGTACGATTAGCATTAATTATACGAGTTAGTCAGTTTGATAGTAATTTAATTAGCAAGGTCAGAGCCTATAAGTTAATTGATCCTTTGGTTATGCAGTTTGACTATAACTAACTAGCAGCCAATAACCTTTGGGGTGCCGTTGCAAAGTGGTTGCGTTGGAAAAATTTCGAAATTTGTGCGAAACAAGTGAAATTAATGAAAAATGTAAAAATTCAATATTGATAAAAAAAATAAAAAAATTTGTATTCGCGTTAACACGTACGTTTTTTTTTTTTTTATGATCCTTCAATCACGGGATTGTACATTTTGGATAAATGACGGCGGCAGGTATATAAATGCCAGCTAGAAGGAACGGCTGCGAGTAAGAGGCTTTTGGAATTCTAGCGACTTACTTCCATGATACCGGTGCCTTAATTATTACCCGGTTTGGTTGGGCACAAGAGACTTGAGAGTTGATTTTGCTGGAAAAGTAATGACGAAATAAAACTGGGATAGACGTTGGATAAAGATGGGAACGAAGGGGATGTAAAGGAAAGAAAAAAAAAAAAAAAAAAAAAGAAAATCCCAGCCATTAGGTTCTACGACTTTTATTTAAGGACCTTTTTAATCCGTCCCTTAGAGCTAAAGTGGTTGGGTTAGGTTAGTCGCAATTTAATACCATGTTAAAAAAAAAGTATTCAAGTACTTTTTAAGCGTTTTGCACGGTTTCACGTGAACATACGTCAGCTGTGTGTAGTTCATTTCTTTTTTAATTAGTTATCGAGTGATTAGAAAATTTTTCAAATTTTTCAAATTACCCTGTTATCGAATGCGGGTAAGGGGTTATTAATTTTCATTATTATCATTCCTGGCATAATGCGCGCGTATGAAATACCGAAAGGACTTGACTCAAGTGTGCGAATATTTGCTTTGCATAATTTGCATACTTGCACGTTTACCTTGCACTGTACAACGTCGTCATTAACGTGAGCGTCAAATTATTGTATAACTGTAAGGTTCGTCCGTGAGGGAGGATTATTTATTTATTTATTGATAATTGTTATAATTAAGCCGTAGCCCTCCACCAGTATTGAATCAGAATTTAATTAAATTTCATTTAACAATTTATGCGTTATATGTATATACATATGTGTATATTTAGTATTTTGGATTAATTTTAAGCCTTTGTCAATGCCATTGCAGTAGCGAATAGTTTAAAAGTATGTATATGTGATAATAAAAACGTAACGAGAATTTCAAAAAACGACTACATAATATGCCAAATTTATATCGCTTTCATTTCTGTATACCTATATTTGGCATTCGCGTATTAAAAGTTTCGTGCCAAAATTTTGGCCAGTAAAGTGCAAAGAAAAAGTTCTATCGGTCTAGACACTATGTATTTTTCGGTATAACGAGACCTCATTTTCCGAAAAATATTTCTTTTATTACGAGATTTTTTAATAAGATCGTTATCCGAATTGCGTAACATTTTGGCAAAATTCCTGTGCACTTTGATTAAATGACAATGATCCGCAAATGACGTCACACACGCTTGCTGGTAAAAATATACATGTAACAGTTGATATCTGATATAAGGAAACAAATTTCTTTAGTTCGGATGGCCGTAATATTTATCATGTGCAATTTTGATAATCCTGATTCTATATGAAAGAGTATAAAATGTTGCGCAATGTCGTCAGCTACACGAATCACACAAAAATACACTAAAAAAAGTAATGCTTCGAGAATTCTCAGAAAATCCACAGAAAACACACAATAGAATTCCATTTACGTCAAAAGGGATTTAACCAATCCTGAAACTTCGTATCATCGCAGCATCCAATGAGGGTCCAGATTATCGAAAGGGTCTTGACAGTCTCGACTGATAGGACTGACAAAGCACTACTGTGCTATTGAACACAAGTTGGGCAGAAGGATGACGCGAAGATTGCCGGGACGCGTAATTACAGAATATAAATGATTAAAGTACTTATCTCTGAGAAACTGTCAAGAGCCAATCGAAATCATACAAAATCGAGTGTACTCTGATCTGAACAGAATCCGGCTTACGCTTCCTCTAATTTTCTGATATTCTAGATTGAATCCTAATCGCACGATTATGTTCGTCCAACCACCGTTCAGTGTTAATTGTGCCGCATAATTTGAAATGGGATTGACCTGGTTAACATGCCAATATATATATTGTTGAATGTTATATAACGATATGTAGGACAAATATATACATATATAGTATATGAAAAATGCATGAATGTAAATTATTCACCATTGGCAATATATAATTGTCAATAATAATTGATTGTTGATAAATGAAAAATTGTATATTTATCTTAACTAGTAGATGTAAATATATATGGGAATATTATTAAATTTTTAGTATCGAAATCTTCTTATTTTTTCTTGTGGAATGTCTTATTAAGTCATCGGGGCACTTTGGGGGAAAAAAAAAACGAAAAACTTTTGGAATTTATTATGAACCAAATGTACTCAGGTCAACTTGAACAAGTATCTCTATTGAATTTTCGTCGAAGGACGATATTGCTGTGATAAATAAGAGAGCTTCGTCACGGACAATGCCGAGACCATTAAACGATATCGATTCCACTTCGATGGCTGCCCCATTGAAACTGCACGCTCTCGGAAAACTCAATGAAATTACCAGACGGCCGCTAAGAGCGCGCCAGTTAATTTCCTCAGAGAAGTTTTTACTTGATAATCGTTCATTCCCAATGCGATTCCTCATTCCGTCAAGAATTCGATTTACACCGTGTTATCGGTTCAATTAGATACAAGTACGATTGATACTTGATTGTGCGACAACCTACGGTTGGAATTGCACTGTGAAATATGGGAAAAAGAAACAATCTATTTGGAATTGCTCGAATCACACTAATTAATTTTCGTGTCATTGTGATTATTTTTATGGTACCGTACAGAAAGTGAAATTGTCATACAAGCAATTCCAAAAATAACAGGAGTATAAACTTATATAATTATGTACAGCTATAGCAATAAAACTCTAAAGGATTCTTAACAAAGTCTTGATAACAACCAAAGTAGTCGCTCGAAAGGAATTCTTGGTGCTTCTTGGTAAAACAAAGCAGCAATTCCATGACAAAGGGGTACGTGAAAACGAATCAGATAACTACAGTGACTTTACTCCCTATGGAATTTACCCTTACCCTTATTACATATACTTCGTCCGCCCCCTCCCACCTTTTGACCTTTTTCTTTTTTTTTCGCCCACTCCCAACCTTACCAAACTTGGTTATACTCTTTTTCAACTGCAATAATTCTCAAGCAATTTTTATACACGTCACATTTCTGTATATCAAAGTTAGAATACAAGAAAAATGAGAAATACAAAGTTTATAGCAATTCCTATTGTTTTTCTCCCATATGACAATTCCGTGTGTACAGTTTGTATGGCACTGATTGTTATAATTATATCTAATCGTAACACCCACATGATTCACACGTACCTGTACTTACAATACCTAATAATTAATTCACAGCCAATACCTAAATCATTAAGTGTTCAGATTCTTAAAGGGATGTAAGATTTATGGTAGAAAATCAATAGCCAAACCAGTCATATTTCATGTGGGCGAAGGTGAAAGGAATGGGCGGTGGTGTAGAGTATTCTGATCCAAGTCACTACCACTCGTGCAATTATCAGATGTACGAATCGATTAGTCAATTAAATCCGCGTAATACTCCGAATTTCCGGTACGCCTACAAACCTGACGACCCCTTGTGTCTCACAATCAGCGGAATTGTACAGATCCCAGCAATTCCCGATTTTCACTGCCCCCTTTGAATTTCAAGTGAGCTTACGTCCAAACAGCGAGAATAGCAATTTCATCCAAATACTCCTTATCTCAACCCTCGTTTACATCCCTTCCTGTTTTTGACCCGGAATCGCGGAAATAATTAATATCAGGAAGTAATATAATTTAGTAGTCAAAAAAAATCTTTTTCAAAAAATTTTAATAAATTCGGCATTTTTCCCCTAGCGCTACTCTGCTAATCCCAGAAATAAAAATCCCCTAGAAAAATTCTCCCTTAGTCAAATGACATAAGTTCGTACAAAATATTTGTCGAAATTGTAAATTCGGGAAAACATGAAATTCCTAATATTTCAAGTTTCACTTCCGGTAGAACCTGAGTGCTTTATCAGCCTCTTCGAGAATAGTATGCTTGAAGGTCTTCCTTACCATCAAACAGATATACTATACGTTTGCGAAACTATAGTGAACAGGATGCGAACTACAGTTAGTATGTATCTAGTAAGTAGCACAGGCAAGTATATAGTCAGCCCAAGTAGAGTATAGGTCTTCCCCAGTATATCCGGCATATAAGCTTCCTTACACCCACTAGTCCAACTACACACAACGGCAGCTATTTACAAACTGGTTATTAACTGTATTTCATATTAGTTTTACATACTGCGAATTTACCCAACCGCGATTTATGGTTAAGACTGTACCCATATTAATATGCCTATGAGTATCACGTAATTTATAAAATCCAATCCCCTTGAGTACATAATATTAACTGCTAAAAAAGACACAGGTCTAAAAAATTATGCCGAGTACAGTGCTGTGGATCCAGCTCGTTAAAGACAATTTTTTATTTACATATTATTATTATTTTTTTTTTAAATATTCCTAATCCTCTTTCCATCATTTCACCACTGATGGACCATTAGGTAATATGAATCAAGAATTGGCCAACAAAATGACTTCCTCATCAGGACAGGGAGTATTCAATTTTTTTTTAGAAAGAAGAGGCCAAGCCTCTTTCGAGTAGTCAATTTTCTGCGAGCATTAATCAAATACATATACATGCTATATATATATATATATATATATATATAATGTCCATTATTTATCTCTAAGCGGAACTTATACCACGCAACAAAAATAGAAACCGGAGTTAGCTATACGTATAGTACATTCCAGCTTACTTCAATAACATAATATCGCGAAGGTTGGCACATTCGCGTTAGACTTATGTCGAATTTAGCATATACACTTTACTTTCTTTATTTATTCTCTCCTTCCAGTCAAAGTCCCGCTTGTTTATGCGATTTGGAAGATTTTCATTTTCATCCACAATCCCTCTTACCCTCATCCTCGTAAATTCGACCCTTGTTAGGGCCCAGAACGTCAATGAACTCTTGGGTATTTTCCTTTATCTTTTTTTTCTTCTCTTGAAATTTTAGTCTCTGTTCTCCCTCCTGAATCTTCATCGCTTTTGTAACATTATTATTTCCTACCCCCGACAATTTTCCGCCCCCGTGTACCTTCAGAGGGAACAGGGCTGTTACATGAAAAAAAAAAAAAAAGTTTCAAGCATTTCACATTGATAACAACGTCTGTGTTGTTTCGTTGTCGTTGAAATTGTATTTCTTGCAAGGTAACATTCGTACTTTGCTTTTTGTCATTTCGATACAATTCTCACGAGCGAGATAAAACGTGCAATTTGTTGCCAGCAAAAGATACAAAGATAAGGAAGAAATCGATAAGCGTTAAATTATTCCTGAAACCAATAAACTGCGTGATAAGGAAGAAATGCAGTCGCTTCTTAAAAATGCATCTGGCAATTTACACCTGGTTCATTTATTATAACAACCCCTCGTTATTTTGCTGTCAGCAACTCGTAGGTGTTAAGCGTTTCTGCGTATTAATAAAAAAATAGAAGAAGAAAAGTGGTAAAAAAAGGTAAGCAACGACTGGGAAGAAAGCAAAGAGAAATGAAGAGGGATAGGAAAAAAAAAACTTTTAACGAAATTGAAAAGCACAACCCACCACGTTAAACATACGGTCTAGGCCTCTTTCGCGTTATCGATAAGCAAATCACGTGAGCAATTAACAAACACGCTGACCAACCACTTATGATAATATGGCCAAGATAAAAGTCTAACCTTAATGGCTGCCTGTAATTTTTACCCCATTCAGAACTTCCTGAAATACTTAATGTCTGAACGCTAATTGGCTGCAGGTTGTATGCACTGAGTGCTGTGTGAAAAAATGTTGTTACGTATAATAACAATAAAGAATATGAGGTTAGTTCGTTGTTGTTGCGAATCTTTGAAAATTTTAGGAATTTAAAAATATTTCGAAATTTAGATTTAATGGGAAAATGCATATGGCAAAAGTTTTCTTGCTCACTGTAAACGTCTTTTTTGATAACTGGCGATACGAGTAAAAATGTTATCAATGTGAATTTTAGGGTTTTATATGTGACTAAGTAATTCTGGTGTGAACGGTGCTTAAAATTATTTATAAATATTTTCACGAGATACTCACACGCGTGCATCACGTAATATACATACATTTGATTTATGTGGAATTGCGATAGCGATGCATATCGCATATGTGATGAATGTGTCACCCTGGTATCGTTTGAAGGGAATAAATTATTGCTCGATGCAGTTTAATCCGCGATTCATGTTACGTCGACATCAAACCACGATCGAACTGCATTTCATCATTCAAAACGTAGAGGAAATAAAATCGTGCCAATTATTTGTATGAGGTGAAATTTCAATTTTGCAACTTTTTACTTGATTTTTTTTTTCAGAGTACAAAAACTATCATGGTAAACGTTCTCACAGAATTATCGGGGATTTATCTCGCCTCGAGTACAATCTAATCGCGATAGTCATCGTTCTCGTAGCAATTGCACTCGCAATTGCACAATCGTCCTATCCGCAGCAATGCATCCTGATGCAATGTAATGCAATGGGACATATCGTAAGGCTCGTGCACTTTCCCGCCAAGTGCATCCCGTGTAAACGACTGTTTTCCTCGTTCGACTGGAGTTGCGTCTGTAGACTTGAATGCAAATGAGAACCGAGTGCAATTCCAGCAGGCAGTAAAGCGTCTAGCGAAATCATTCTGAAATTGCAAATTAATTGCTGCCTCGCACTGCATAATCAAATAGCAATGGATTCTCTGACAATCAATTCCAAGCTTTATTATGCTCTTGGGAATTGACAAATCGCATATTAAATATCGATGTAAAATATCACGCGTGATAACGCACGATAACAAATCATGCGATTAGGCATAATGGTAATTTCAATTCAAAACATCACAATGTAATAAGCATTTTTTTGTTTTATTAAGTGCAAAATGCAGTTGCAACTGGATTTAGAGCATCTGGGGATACACGTATATATATATATATATCTAATTATAGTATACGCGTAAAGAGAAGTTTATTTACTTGCGCGAAATTCGTGAAATGCCACAAACCGATTTTCCAATCTGACGAGGCGTTTTCAGCGGAAAATTTATCCGCCGTAAAGAGAGAAACAAATTGACTAAGCATACACCGAGCTACAGCAGTGTATGTAATACGTGCAATTGTGTATGGCACACAGGGAACCCAATTGCAATTCCACGTTGAGCTTGCATCTAACTTGTAGCGTAGCAGACACTCGTGAAGTTTAAGCAAGTACTTTGGAAACTTGGAATTTCGCGAACAGCTACTCGCTTAGACGTTCTAACTATTGAGAAACATGGGTCAACTGGAGTTCTTGTTTAAATACAATACATTGGAACTGGTACAATGATTCTTGGTACAGTCATGGAACAAAAGTTTCGTTAGATCCTTTAAAGACGACACCCCTATCCATTCCGCCATACCACCCGTAATATACAGCAATACATAATTATTACCAAAATGTATTTGATTAATTGATAAGACAAAAAATTTTGTTTTTCCTTAGTACGACCCGGGATCCAATTTAAAAATTTTTTCCTCCGGAAGGAAGTCCGTTTTGACTTCCTGTGAAAGAAATTAATGAATTAATCGGATGTCTCGTTTACTATCATCAGTCTTGGCGCTAGCCAGGACAATTTCTAGCGCCAAGCTCGTAAGTCGGAGAGCAAAGAAAAAAGAAAAAAAAAAAAAATGTTAAAGTAAGTAAAGTGAACAATGTAAATTAGGCTAGAGTAATTAACACCCCCTCAATCCTCTCCGGAGCTTCAACCCTGAAGAGTCTCGTTGGGCCGAGAGGGGCGCAAGAATTATATTGCTGTAATAAATTAAACGCTCGGCACACCGTAGGCACAAAGCCGTGCAGTAGACCGTGACTGAATATGCGCATAATATCCAAATATAAATATGATTTTATTAATCCCACGTGACCGCTTAATTAAACCAATCATCGGTGTTATACGACCGCACTGTCCATTGACAAAGAGCCAATATTCCGCACGACCGACGCACGTATACCTATACAAAATTGCATCCCGGTAATCGTAGGTAATTGCACGATTCTTGCCGCGGAAGCAAGACAACAAAAACAAAGAAATAAAAAAATTATACAATTTTCTTTTGTATCTTGTACATGCTCCACTTTCGTACAAGAATGTTGACTCCGTCAATGTTGAACTTTGTCAGCCCTACACAAAGTGTAAAGCCTTTCTTTGTTGCGTAAGGCTTCGGTCGGTGCTGCATCCTCGTCAGATTCATAAAGTACAGGTAGGCGCTGTCGCACTCGATAAGTCTCATCTTGTAACCCCATTAGTCGCGTCGTTTCTCGAGATTACAGTCGCCTTCGAATTAGCGAAAATTAAGTTGAAAATCGAGAGGGTGAACGAAGACGCGGGTTGGTTAAGTAAAACAGGAGAAAATAGAACGAGGCCACGAGGAGAGGGCGGACGTCTTGTCAGGGAGAACAGACGGAGTTTCCTCTCTTGGTTGAGACGATATGAAACGTCGCGACGGTAAATTTTAATCTACCTCAAATAGACGAACTTGTTTAATATGGTTTCACGTGACGTTTGATAAAGTGAAATTTATCAACTGTGCGCACGTTGATACGGCACGCGTGTGTTATCGCGTATGAGAACCACGTAACTTTGTATAACGTTAGACAAACTGCAATGGAACACTGTAGAAGGAAAAGAAAATTTGGAAAATTCTGATAACCTGAAAAAATTTTATTCAATTTTTTTAAATTGTTTATAAGCCTGAATTACGTTAGTTATGCGCCGAAGGAAGCCATGTGGGATATAGGTATGCATGTGAATTGATGCCACAGAGTTTTTCGCTAGGAAGTTGACGTTCCGTTCAATTTCTTTTTTTTCAATTTCGTGCCAATTGCCGGATATAAAAAAAATCTTTACACTCGATCCGTACCAATCGGAAGACAGTCCGAAAACGGACGGACTCGGATGAGGAACCCTTGGAAATTTATTTGTCATTCAAGGGTGGTCGTTAAGGGGGTTGACGTTAAAAAGATAAAAAAAAAGGAAAAAAAAAAGAAAGAGACGTAACCATTGGCTCTCCAATCGATTTCCTCGTGGACAGCACGAATTGACCTCGAAGGTTCGTACTCTAGGGAGTTCTACCTGCTTTTTCTCTTTTTTTATCTTTTACTCCAACCCTCTCCCCTCTTTTCACTCCCTTTTCCTCTCTACACCGCCTACTTTTTTTTGCTGCTCACTTTTGAAACTAAGAAAAACACGTTTCACGCTCCCTCGTTTACACCCTTCGCGCCCTTTCCGAATGGGCGATATCTTTTTTTTTTGGTTCGGAATAATAATTCGGATTTTTTTGGGGAATTTTTCATCAATCAATGATTATCCGTGAACGTGTATCGGTACACGTACTGGTTAAGAAATGATCAATTTTGTATGCGAGGCACGTGTCAAATTTTTGGTATTCGGATAAAAATTTTGATAATTGCTCTGACGTATGGATTTAATTAGAGCATTACTTATGATTGTGGGCTCTTCAAATTATTTTCATTTTTATGAGTGGATATTCACACTTGCTGTATCTTGCAGTAAAATCAAGTAAAATGAATAATTACGAAATACGTGGTAGAATCCATTAGGGTCAGACTGCTTAATGAATGCAATAGAGGTCGAAGGTCATATTGATTCCGTAAGATTGTATCGTCAAGCCAATTGCGTTTCAGTAAACTTGTAGGTAGGTTGTATGTACGTACACGATAATTCCTACTGTCCTGTCCGTTCAGCCTTGACGTGTAACAAATTGAAATTAGCTGTTAGCAATTGGTCCTGACGTTTCAATGCAATTCCTTGTGCAGGAGCTACGAAGGGAATTTCCTTAACTCTGACTAATTCGCAATTCCACGACGGAAGAGTAATATTATCATTTATTGCTGTACGTGAGCAATTGAGGATACTGTTAAAAAAAGAGCAGACAATTCCATTTTTATATTTGTGCAATATTTCAATTGCGAAAGAAATATGACGGATGCAATTATAGAAGACAAGGTGAAATGAGTCAATTATTAATTTGATAAAATAATAAATGATAAGCAACCCGACACTTTTATTTATTCATGTGTACAGGGTCTGTCAAGATGGCGGACAATAATCTGATTCGAAGCGTTCTACGAGTTAATCGGGTTTGACCAGTGCTGATTGCAGCCATTGAAATTCCAATGATAGGTGCTAATCGACCGCATGTCCGCAGCATGAGTTATTCGTCGGATGTGGAAATCACAGAATAATAATTCTGCATTGAATGAAGGAATCGGTGCTATGCAATTCCAAACAAAAAAAATCCTCAGCTACATTACAGCTACTATCGTACAAGTAATTCGCAATTCCAATATCATACATTCTTGTTTACTATGATCAAATACAGAAGTTCCTCCTTAACAATTCCTTTGATAAACGTCATTGTAGCAATTCCATTAATCGGATTCGTACAAGCAACAACCCGGAAGAGTTATATTGAATACAGCTTGTTCTCTTAATTATTATTTTACTATTTATTACATAAACGCGATTCACCCTACATAATAAAGTGCTTCCGTAGTATTTCTAAGCGGACTTCGACTTTTGTCCCGAAACCATAATAAATTTCAATTTTACGGTACAGTCAGCTTAATAAAGGAGAAAATACGGAAACGTGGTATCAGTGGCTGCGCGGTTCACCTCGGGTATTGAGTTATCACTGTACCTGTGTTATTTTGTTATCGTGGTGGAAAACTGCTGAATATGGTCAGCAGTAACGACCTATCAAACAAGCCAGCGGTTTAGGAGTGTCGCTGCCGAAATGCCTAGGAAGCTTTAATGGCGTGACCGGGCGTACGGGTGAATATGATAAGGGAGAATGGAGGATGAGGCAAAGAGAGACGAAAGAGAAAGAGGGAGACAAAGAGACGAGTAAATTTGGCTATTGAACGTGGACCAAACATAAAACGACCCATAACTATCTTATGACTTTTGGAAACTCGAGATTCGACCGACCTGAAATAAAATTTGCATATCAAAACGTACAGGATATATCTCGTGCAGTTAAATTACTACGAACTTTACGATCAGCGTGATAACGACTTTAATTACATAAACTAATATGATTAAGGGATAACCAGGAATTTTGTGTCGACCATAAAAATTCAAATTAGTATTATTTATTATTCCTTGAAATTAGCATATCGATTCAGTAGTGAAAATACGAAATTTTTTTAATTTCACACAAATTTTACTCATTTTTGTTTCGAATTGTTCTTCGCATGCTGATCCATACTCGATTATTTCGTCTCGTTAAAATTTCTGTCAGATTCGTACCGGTACAGTAAGCATGGTAAATTAGTCTCATGAGATATTACAAATTAACCTTGTAGTATTGCCACAAGGGATTCTATGCGGTTACACAATTTCTAATTTCATGTATACAGAGTTAAACGGTTCTTTCGGAATAATTAACTGCTTCAATTTTCCATGACCTGTAATTCTTAACGTCATTAAGCATTATTCGTCTTAACTCCAAGAAATCATTGCAGCAGTTAAATCCAATTAAAATTTGAAACAGATTAATTTGGCATGTACTTTGAAAATCCAGCTGTAATTTCAGTTTCCTAGATAACAAGGGTGTCGAGTTCATCCAAAGGCGTTAATTCACCTACAATTTACCTCACTACAAGGATAGCGTTAGAAAGGTATAGGTGTTATCAACAAATGTGAGTTTACGCTAGGTGTGTACACGTAAGCAACAATCGTATGAGAGAAGGTTGAAAGGTTCATGGGGTCACAAGAAATTAGGGACGAAACTGATACTTTAGATAACGTGTTGATCCTGTGCTTTTTGCTACTCTGGGTTTTCGAAAAAAAAAAAAAAATTGCACGTAGCAAAGAGACCATAACGAAAGCTGCAGATAAAAAATAATAAAACGATTTGTGCCAATCGTATCCTGATAAGGAAAAAAATCTGTTTTTTTTTTAATTTTGACTTGGGATCGATAAAGATTTTCAGTACTGAAAGTACAAATATGTCTGTGGGATTATATCGATATGACAACAATCTACGTTCTACGTATACACACTCGGTATGCTACTGACTGGGTTATTTGCACATATCGTATATGTAGACACGTCTACCTAAGAGCTTATGTGAAAGGATACAAATCCGTTATGGAAGGTTAGTGCTATGGCCTACACTAATGCTATTAGGCTTATAGGCACAAAGGCCGAACGAAGGAATCTTGTTTAAGTAAAGTCCTTCGACGCTTCGATCCCTCGATCAATTGATTCAACGATCAATTCCAGAACGGATCAGGAAACCGTGCGAATAGCTTCCCTATAAGTGGACGCTCGGACCCTTTTTTATTCCGCTATTCGATTACGACGAATCCGTGGCGACCTTGCGATGTGCATCAAATTTATTGACGCGGATAAATGTGATACACAGGGTTGAATTGCATGTCGAAAATGACGGGCGATAAGATTTTATGAATGAAAAATAATGAAAATATTATATCCCGCGATGCAATTACATTGTACGGTACATGATTGTTTATCGTAAATCACGGAATATCCAATCGATGATTTGTAGAAAATTAGAAAAAATGTAAAAAAAAATTTTTTTTTGAAACTTACCTTAGTGTAGATGCCGGCACTGGACAATTCGTTCTCGATGACCATCACGATGATCCCGAACATGCCCATCACGAGTGCGTAATCACTGATGCGTTTACGCTTCTCGAATAGGGCCTTCCTGCGCCCGAGACGATAGCCGACGTTGGGTTTGTGCTTGGAAGCTGGCCCGATGCTGCCCGATGGGCCTTTCAAAGGCCCACCGCCAAGGCCCTGCTCCTCCATGTATCGTGGATATTCGGAATGCACACCGACCAGGGCGACGCCAGCTTCGTCCCCGGCGGCTCCAGCGTTCATTCCGCCAGGACCGGCGCCACCACTTCCGCTACCACAACCACCTCCGGCACCCCCGGGCCCCCCGCCACTGCCGATACTCTTCATCGCCCCAGGGATCGACAGCGTCGAGACTGGCTTTCGCAGCTGAAACAGGAATTTTAATAAAATTATTTTCTTGCAATTTTCAAAATTCTATTTTTTTTTTTTTTCAAAACTGACAACTCAGGAAGCATGATCCTTTACGATGACGTTTTGCATGTTACTGATCAATATAGCAAATTTGTCGTTGTGTAAAAAAATTTTTTTGCCATTTTTCTACAAAAGCACCGCAAACAAAGCTAAGTGTATAGAACGAAAGAAACTTTACTGTTCGAAAACTATATAGCCTCATTCTTTCATTGCAATCATATAAAACGCTTTTAAATTTGTATTACGGTAAGAGTATCTCATTTAAAAATTTTATTCGTTATTCACCTTGTCTCTTCAAATTTCCCCTTTAATCTCTTTATCGTTACTATTTTTCCTTTTTCCTTTATTTTCTTTCTCTCGCTGCCCCAATCCCTTCTAACCCCTTGACTTTCGCTATATTTTATATCCCCTCGTCTTTTTTTTTTTTTGTTTCTTTACCAGATAAGCTTATGCCAGCCGTAAACGGTAGTTACACCAAGAACAGCCTCCCAGTACTGATGACACTTGGGACTTATCTCTTCATCCTCTCTTTTCGTGTCAGAGGTATCATCATCAATAAGGACGTACTGCCATTATCGTCCTCAAGAGTACCAACCAAACCCAACCTGACGTAAATTAGTAGCAGCTGACAGATTGCAAAAAAAAAAAATAACAGCACTGACGATTCTGATTAATTATAATTATCATTCAAATTTCCATACCTGCTAATTGGCTACAGTTTAATTACACAAATTTACAAAGACCTATTGTCTTTCGGTATTATATCACATTGTATAATTATATCTTTATGACAATAAACCTAACTGGTTCCATCCATTGGAAATCGATAAATTATTCGGATCAATCCCAATATACAATGTTATTGCACAAAACCGTCTAAAATTAAACAAGATTATATCCACTTACGCCAATTAAACATTAAGCTGCTGTTAAAATAGTATACTAAACATGGTATAGATATATATATCACACATGTGCCACTATGTCAATATTCGTGATCCAAACGTGTACGTGGAGATAAAATGCAACGTGTCATGCAATGTGCATCGGTTTTCGTATTATTATGTTTTTCAAGCAAATAGGAAAGAATGAAAGAAGAAAAAAGAATATTGGTATCAGTCACTTGTTTATTTGACATGTACCGTTTCCGAGGCTCCTGGCACCGTGTATCGTTTGTACGATGAATATATATTATGTAGAGAGTGCAAAGTGCATACAAAAATCCAAACGATAATTTGTGTTCTTTACGTGGCTTGAGGATAGTACCAGGCTTCGTTGAGAAAGCGCCTTTAGTATCTACAAGACTATTTATGGAAATTTGAGTTACTATCGACCAACGCCCTTTCGATGTCTCAAGCGAACGCGGGATGCAAGGACGCCCACCGATCGGTCCATGGAGCTGATCTTGGTAACAGCATCCGGTTCCTCTTCCTTTTCTTTGTACTCATTCACATTGGCTGATAGGAGGAGAGGAGGGATCTCTTGGTTACGGTTATCTCATTACTCGGGTCTGAGGCTTATCGCATTTAAGCCTTTTTTTTTTTTTTTGAAAAGGTGCCAGAAGAATTTTTTTTTATTACAGTGATTTATCGATTGGAACTTTTGGGTTATCACTTTTAGGGAAAGAGTAAAAAATGACGTGACGTCATTCTTGATGAGGATTTTCAGTTAGATTTGGGTGAAGGTCGTAAGTTTGGCATTGGGAAAAATAATAGCTATGGGAAATAATACGTTCAATTATTCGAAGGCGTCTCTCGATCGTGTTGTGGCGTCGCGACGCTTCGTACGGCTACTAGAAAAAAGAAATGAACACTCGACGTTCTTCGCTACTTTCTTTTTACAGTGTCCCCACTTTTCGTTACGAACCGTTGCGGGATGAGAAAATCGGGTAAAAAAGGACGAAAAAATGTCATCGCTTTTCCGTTGCTTTCCATTTCTTCGGATCCTTCAGATTGCGTCAAACGTCCATTAGTTTCCTTTTATTCCCGACGCGACCCTCACGGGTCTCGAACCTTAATTGCTTTTAGTTTCGATCTCTGCGCATGCGCGAGTCCGTCTTACCGATTCTCGAAGGCGGAAGCTGCCCTATAAAGGACGCCGATTTAAATTGCACGGAAAGCTTGTTACTTCGCACAAAGAAAAATCCCATTGTCCAAAGCTCATTAATCTAGCCCACTTTGAAGTTACTTTGGATTAATGAGGATCGACCCGTCGATTTTAATACTTTTTGAAGTTTCGAAAGTAGAAAAGTATTGATTTTTGGAAAAAAAATTTATCTCGAGATTTTTTTTTAATCGTTCTACATAAATTGACTTTTTTGGTAGGCTTCTATAATTACGAGAGAACAAACTCTCTGGGGACACGTGGTACCGGAACGTGACGATGCGTCGCGACGCTCTGACAAGCAGTAAACGTGATCGGGTGGGGACGCCTTGGAATGTATCGGCATCGTTTTCGAACGTCCTTAATATATACAGTATGTTACGCTAAAGGAAATATGAGCAGATATAGTAGACTCATTCCTCATTCCACGCACTACGTTCACACCCAATGAGGTCACGTTTCTTAGGGTCTATACCTAACGAGACTATTATGCTCCTTTTCTGGCGAATTCCTTGGTCCTTACACGTAATCGTCCTTCCTTATATCAGGAAGATAAATATTTCTTCGTTACCATTGAAAATCGAGTGGCGATAAGAAAAAATATTGCTGTCGCAATTTCCAGGGAAAATATTGACTGTACCTGGCAGAGATTTCTCTTTAAGGCAAAGATAATATTTCACTAATTTTTCGAAAATACTTTACTCTCTATACCGGTATTATTTTCGGTGAAATGGAGCAAACGATGGTTGTCAAATGTCAAACATTTTTTTTTTATAAACTTACAGTCGTCTTTTTAACGAAATTTTTATTTTGATTATTAAGCGCGTAATAAATTTCAATTATTTCACATTTTTGATGTTTTTTAAATTTAAAATTGGATATTCACAGATTTTCAAAATTCTTTGATAACTATTTTGGAGTCTATTCTTCGTAAGTTCCGTCGAGGAATTTCAAGGGAATCCCAGGGCTGTAAGTTAGGATCACGATGATACTTGATCATCCCCGTCAAGGATACACGTCATCCCTTGAGATTTTCCGGACGCGACTGCAACGTGCAGGGGTGGGAAATCCGAAGGTTTCTACGCTACTTTTAAAGTCTCTGCTTTTCATTTTATTTTCCGTACTGAATATATAACACGAATGTATATACACACGTTACAAGTACATATATGTTATCTTAGGCGTGAAAGTTTAAGGTGCGTTTACACGTAAAGCATATTTACAAATGACCAATACAGTTCGGATATATTTGACCGTGCATTCGCGGTGAGGGAATTGCAACTGCACTTTGTACGAAATAGTCGAAATGCGGTTGCAACAATTTAAAGTAATTTTGTATCTTTGTGGTATTCTTCATGTTTATTATTGTTGGCTTTTGACGATAAAATATTGTCAAAATGTCACGCTATATTCTGTACATTGGTTAATGGTATTGGTCGTACTGGAATAAAAAGAAAATTTGGTGTGAACGATGCTTTAAAGATAGTGAATGGCTCGAAGCGGCCATTTGCACGACTCACCGCAAACTTTTCACTTCAATTTTTATTTCTACTCGCAACTATACTTCCGGCGCTTCCATCTTTCCGGTCAATCCTTCTTGTTATTTGTTTTTTTGTTTCTGAAGATGCTGACGCGTCTGACAGTAAAGCTCCACTACTACTGTGACTGTTCGAAGACTAGCAAGAATCTAGATTTAATTTATCGCTTTGAAAATCGCCAGTTGCCTGGAGTCGCGTGGAATTGCATGATAACATTTTTTATTTTCTTACTTCGTAATACATTTATGTATTTTTTTTTTCTTACAATTTTGACATCGATTTCGTTCTGTCATAATGATAATTTGTGCATTTTGTTAATCATAAGAAAATTTTTGGTCTCTTTGGATATCGGATATATTTTTTTATTGAGAAATCTCATGCATCGTCGAATTCTTTCGTCGAAATATTGAAATTTATGTAGCACCCCTTTTCCTTCTCTTTCTATCATCTTCTCTCTACTTCTTTACTTGTTTTATTTTTTGTTCTTTCATTTTTCTTTCTCCGCTCCTACATTATTCATCCGCCCATTCGAATTTTGCTTGATCTCGCCGCGAGAACAAAAGTTCGCTATACCGAAAGGTGAAAGGATATATATTCCCAAGCTTTTTTTTAAAAAAAAAGACATACTGTAATGTGCTCACTAAAATTAACACAAATGAGCATTACCCACAGTAAATTATACTTAATTATACGAGATAAAAGGTAGGAAAAAAAAATATATATATAAAGAAAAGAGCCTCCACTCAAAAATATTTTTAATCATCGTTCCACCCCTCTTTACTACCTGTTTCATTTCTCGTACGTCCGTGACAGAGATTACCCAGAGTGAAAAAATAAAATAGTGGTAATGAAATTCAGAATTTTTTTTTAAAACTTCCAAAAATGCCGTTTCCCATAAAACGTGGATATACGTGTATAAGTTGGTAACCGTGAGCAAATGAATTTCAAATAAAAATAAAAATACCCCAAAAAAACCCAAAATATTACCAAGGAGCCAATCGATCAATCACTATCGACAAATGGGTACTAAAAATGTCAAGGACCCGACTTCCATATGATTCAACTCCAATTCAATTCCAGGTCCCCTTGCAATATTTGCATATAACTTTTTAGTCCAATATTTTTCATCTTCTCGATTTCTTTTTCGATTATTCAATCCGCGACGGATTCCTATCAGGTTGTTCCCCCCGAAGTTGATCGGCTCGTCACAGCTTCACCTGACCTCACAATTCCTTCAGTCGACCCACCCCTCTCGCAACAACCCCTTTACGTTTTCACGGTTTCGCCTGAGTCTGCTTCAAGTTGTGAGAAGTTCCGGGGAAAAATAGGCGGACAGATCTGATACCACAGCTAAAACTAAACTTCCAGAGCTCGTTGGCTCCTCTTCGGACGTTCGGCTGTTTTCGGCTCGACTCGTTTCCTACGCTGCTTTCGTTCGCTCGTTACTCGCGACCGAAACTTTTGGCTTCGAGTTAAGTCGCTGCAGGAAAATAAATCCAATTTTTTATTTTACCCTTGGAGCAGACAACGCCCCTCGTGCCTGTTCGCTGTAGCGAAGGACTTACGTAAAGTATGAAAAAAAAAAAATCTCCACTAATTGGAAAAAAAAATCGAAATTATCTCTGTGTACAATTTTTTTTTGTTTAATGACAAAATTATCAAAAAAAATATATATTCTCAATTTGCATTAAGCTACCATTCTCGTTAAAGAGAACTCTCGTAAAGACTTGACTGGATAAGTAAGTAACTTACGGTCGAGAATTACATGTAAATTGAACAAGCGACGGGCAATATCTATAAAAGAGTCTCTCCCAGGTAAAAATCCAGTTACTGTCAGACGAAGGAGGTTCGATCGTGATTACAATTGAAGTTCAAACTTTTTAATTGAACCTTCGACTTCTCTAATTGTAATAATAAAACTTCACTGCCTTCCATCCACTTTCAAGTCATTCAGTACCTATCGAGTACCACCGAGTTTTTTTCAATTCAACAGACTCGACTTTCCTCGAAGGATAATTAAAGTTTTTTGTTAATTATAAAATTATAACCCTCGAAAATTCTGAAAATTATTCATACGAGGAACGCAAACGATTATGCGTAAGACTATAACTGACCTGACAAGTCAGCTGACTGAACGACAGACAATGCATCAGCAAACAGTGATAACCGCAAGGTACCCTTGTATGACAATGCATAAGGGTTTAAGGGTTGTAAGCAAGGTGGATATCCGGCATTAAGGGTAGTTTGCTTCGGGCGAACCGCAACATGCACCGTAGTAGGGCAGAGTAGGGGGATGATACACGTGACCCTGGTGACCTTTTTCGTAAGGGCGGAGGGGGTGGGGGCAGGAGCAAGACAGAGGCTTGCAATATTGCTAGAGTGTAGAGACAGGAGGACGATGGGGGTTGCGAATCGGGTTGAGGGGTTGTGCCCGACGGAGTTGCCCTTGGTTGCTGCGGCAGGTAGATACGGCTGTTGTTGAATGGTAAAGGACAGAATCGAGGTCGCTTGTCACGGTCGCCATGGAAACGCTCCCGTAGACGCCATGTCGCCTTTAACCGAGAACTTGGATCCACCAAGGGTAGACGTACACTCCTTCGCCCCCTTGTACCATCTTAACCAGCATCCGTTGCTCGCTACGTATAGTTACACTTGCCAGATACTCTATACCGGGGGCAACTCCATTCGCGTGGAGTTGCTGCTACTACGATGAAATTCCTAGCAGCGCCATCTGTCAACATCATAAACTCAAAGGACGAGAAACTCCACTGTCCAAACAAGTCGAGCAAACGCAAAGGTAGAGAGAGAGAGAGGGAAATTTTTTTTTTTTTTTTGAAAGAAAAATTTTCAAATCTTTCACTCTCACGTGTCGCTTTGATAAAATGACGTGCATTTCTTTTTACGCTTCTATTTTCAGTTTTCTCGAAAATTTTCAACCATTTCAAATTTCGATCTGCTTCTAGAACACGGCGATGGCGCCACTGTGCTACCTCAACAGTCTTATAATACAATTTTATTAGGAGTAACCTGAAAGGTCAGTTTGCAGGGGGGTCGTTAAATAATGTTGGGGGGAGGGCGAGGGGGAGTTTGAGTGGTGGTATTTTTTGTTACTGTCGTTGAGGTTGGTACTGGTTCGTGTTGCGATTTATAGATGTATCGATACCTTTATAGCGTTGTCCTTCTCTCTCTCTCTCTCTCTAACTCCTTGGCCAACTGCCACCCTAGGACTATTTTTTTTTACAAGATGTCGCGACTTTCTGCCGTATGTAATATCGATTTGGTATTATACATAAGCTCATCCTTAGCTTATTGAAATTCCTGTACAAACTCTCCGTGTATTCCTATGTATCGGGGATTCTTGAAAAATTTTTTTTAGCACCAAAAAAAAAATCGGCAGCCTTGATATTTGCCTTGCGAATCTCCGCGCCGGTTTGTATACCGTATTTCCCACGTGCTCCGTGTACAAGGAACTGAGGCCACCTACATGATCAGATACAAACATACGAAGAGAACAAGAAAAGTGACAAAAATACACATATGCATACATCTCTCGGTAAAAAACGCGAAATCTTTTTGGACCGTCCTATAGGATTTTTTTTCTTTCTCTTGTTCCATTTTCTTCTTTGTTTCGCAATACAAAGAAAGTTCGTCGCTTTAAATCTTTTTGCGCAAGTGTTATCAAGTACACTATATATGCCATATTCGCGAAACTACGAGACTTGGACAATCTTTTAAGTCTTTTGACTTTATCCGGCTCTTTATCTTCTTTTTTTCTTATTTTCCTTATCTTTTCTTCGTATCCGCTCTTGGCTTCTCGTTCCTCCTTATGTCTCTGTAGAATTTTCAGTAATGCTGGCTACGTGACACAAAGAAAAGTTCCATTTCCCTAAACGACATTTGCCAAACTTCCCATTTCTTTATCTCTCCGTCTGAGGAAGTGAAATTAGCAGTCTGATTTTCACGCTGCTATTGCGTAACTTACTTCAGGCAAGTTACTAGGCTGATAAAACTAGGTGTGGTATAGCTGCACTTGGCACTTCATGAGAATCGATAAGGTGCAACAGCCCGATGCTAACGTGACCGACGAACGATTTCGCGAATCTCGAATAAATGCGAATCGACAGTTTCAGTCTGAGACGGAACAGCAGTAAGACGTGAGTGGCCATTTCCCAAGTGGGAAAACAAGTTTTCCCTCTTGTTGGAAAATAAATCCGTTGGCTTAGTCTTGAATTTTTTTTATCTCTTTTCTTTTTTGTTTTTTTTTTTTTGAGAAAAAATAGTGCCATTTTTTTTAAAGCGTTTCCCGCCAAACCACTGCGGTCGGATTAAGAAAAGTGCAACTTGCACGGAAATTGCATTGCGGACTGGGAGCTGAACCAGGAAATGCAATTGTATACGCCAAAGCTTTGTATTTGATTTTTTATTTTATTTTGAGGTAAACATTCCACCTTTTGAAACTGGTTTCATATGCGTGAGCTTATTCGCGAAATTCCTGATTACTCCAATCTTTAGTGATAACAGTTATACGACTGGACGATCCGGTGCAGTTTTGGTTGTGCAATGAAAACAGAAAAAATTGCAATTTACAGAGATATCATATATGAAAAAGGCTATTCACTTCGTTCTTATGGCAACTCCGTGAAATTTCTTGTTTCTTGAATTCGCAAATAATTAATTACAAAGACAAAACGTTATATCGGCTAGTATCGTTAGTGTGAATAATTTGACAAAAAGATACTAATTACCTAATTACTGTGTCTTATCATAGTACGCACGAACAGAAAAATTAACCCTTTCGATTATTATGATTTTCAAAATGTTATTCCGTAATTCCGAAAATCATTGCCAATTCCTTATCACTCTCTGTAATTACTTCAACAAATTAACACGAGTGTTTTCATACCGTTTGTAAATCAAAATTGGGGTCATTTTTGAACCATTTTACCGACAGAAAGGGCGCCCCATTAATTTGTCTGGTTTCGGCATCGATTCCTCGAAGCCGCCAAGTGGCCGAGTAATTCTTGGCGTGGTTCATCCTTTTAATCATTCAATGTTGGTCGGGATACGTCATTTCCGGCATCGTTTACCAACATATATATATATATATATATATATATATATATATATACCTATCTACACACTCCAATACAATTTCGGAATCAAACGATTATTGTACTTGGCATCAAGTACCAATTTCCTATCATACATGCACTTTACGTTACGCGTTCCAATATTCTGGCATTCGACACTGCATTCCAATGCAATTCCAATACAACGTGATACCGGAATCGCACGAAATTCAGATAGCAATACGTGTACACGAATTTACAATAAATTTTTTGTCTTCTTCTTTTACGTTGCATCACTATTTTTTATGTAATAATAAATTCAAAATTTTCGGGCTTGTTATCCTGTGCGTAAAAGGCAACGACATAGAGGGCGCGTGTTGATGTCGTCTATAACGGAATTGCGTGATTGCGTTGGACTTTACTGTTTAGCTTTGGAGCAGCAATTTCTAGCAACGCGCTTTGTCGCGGAATCTAATTAAATAATAACGCGGCTTAAATTCATTAGAATATTACAATGTGACACGAATCGTCATTAGAGTCATTGAAACACCTAGTTCTATCTTATTTTATTATATAATATTATGGGAGTTAAAAAAATTTCTTGAAAATTACATAACCACAAATAAATGAAATTCCGATTCTCGATATTTCGTGATATGTCAATAAAGGATATCTGACTATGGTGCCTCCGTGAATATTTGTAAACTGGAAATTTTGTCAATTGGTATCCCATGGGTGAAATGCGTTTGTTGTTTTTTAAAAAATACGTCAAGGACCAATTGGAAAGGGAGAGGCAGAAAAATGTATGTTCAGTACCAACCTTAATCCCAATAGGGGAAAAAGAGCGAGATGCGTCAGACGCTCAGCAATATCTATATATATGTGTACAGCTGGACCAAATGGTACAACAGTTGTATACAATTGTTTAGTACTATTCCACAGAGTAATAAACCGGCAGAAACAATACAAGTTAATGCCTATAATTTTAAAATAGTGCTGCTTGAGTATATTGAGGTTGACAGTTTACTTAATTGCTATACAATTCTTAATGATCCCGTCTTATTGGAGTCGAGCCAACTGGTATCTCTGGAACAACGGAGACACGTAACACCTTTTAATTGGACCGAATGAGAAATTGGCAAAAATTTGTTGAAAAGTGTGGATGCACTTTTGCAAATTTTTTAATAGCAAAATTAGTATAAAAAAAATAAGCGTTTAAAAAAGTTACGTCTTTTTTTTTACATATTTCGGAAAATTGCATATGAGCAACTTGATTATTTCCCATTTTCGAAAATTGCAGGATCCGATAGGATAGCGGAGTTTCTGCGAAGGAGACAATTTTCGATTGGCGATACAGATAGACAATGTAATATCCGTTGCTCGAGTACAAATTGAAAAATCCAAATTCCCTATTAATTCCAAAGTTTAAAAAAAAGCCAACTCGGACACGTATCGATCGGCTTAAAGTCTTACGTAACTTTGGCTTAAGGATTCAAACTCCTTTCGTTTCATGTGTTTTTTTCTTCTTCAGTCCCTCCCCTCCTTCAGCCCCCCTAACCGCTCCCTACCACCACTCCACTCTCTCTTACCCGTCCGCCTCTTCTATATTCATGAAAACTTATTCCAGCCCCCATGACGATAGGGAATCCTTACGTCCCATTGGAATTTTCTATTCATAAAGTATGTAACTTCTATTGGCCATCCACATGTGACTTCGAGAAAATAGTAGAAAAGGAGAAAAATTCAAATAAAAATATGAGAGTGTTCGGAAATGGAGTTGATAGGGGATACGAATTTTGACAAACTAAAATAAAGCTTTCGTTTGGCAAAATAAGAAAAAGTTTCGGAATTGAGAAAAAAAATTATGTAAAATCTTGCATAAATTTTAGCACACGTGATATACTGTATAAAGTACGTATACAAAACAATGTGCACGGAGCGACGAAAGATTTATTGATGAAATTGCATAAAATAATTTCACTGCAATTCCAAGTGCATCCCTGATGCAGATAAGCGATTTGTATGGACGTTAAAGAGAGTTTTTGGCAACTGGTCCATTTTACCAATTGGAATCGAAGCCGAGGAAAAGCTCGTGCGCCACTACTGTCAGCAAGTTGGTAATTTCTTTATGTTCGTCAGACTCCATTTGCTCTCTTTCTCCTTCGTCTTTCCTTCTCTCTTTACTTTGGCAACGTTTCACGTATTTTCACCAAATCTCTCGTCCGCTTCGTTTCCTCCCGCCGTAGCCATAGGCGAAGTATAGCACTGCGTACTATATAACTCCACCACCTTATACCCTCATCCCCAGTATATCTTCGGTAAACTTTTATCTTTTTTTCTACGACTATTCTTTACTTTCACGTCTGGCAATCAGCAGCGCCTCTACGGTGCACTCCAAGTACTATGCGGCAATAGCGCAAGTCCGTTTTATTGTTGGAGAGATATGTATCGCGAAGTGCGCGTCATCTGATTTATCCTCAACAAAGAAAACAATGGTACAACAAAAAAGTATTTGTACAGTGACAAGTGACTCAGGTGAACAAACTGTTCCGAAAAAATCGCCCCAACCAAAGACAACTTTATTACGTAGATCACGGTGTATGTTCCAACTACAGAATTCCACAGTGTAAAGAAAGAAAGAAAAGTCATGAATACGTCATCAATATTTATTAAAGCAAGGAGGTAAAAATAGAAGCGTCCAAGAAATTTGCCGGAAACATAAATTTCTATAGACCCTGAGAGCTTTTAAGGTGGTCGTACCTACTGAAATATGTATATAGCTACCAACGTACTACGGCCCTGGTACAGTCTATCTTCTTGCACATAATTCATACAATACAATATCCCTTTGTACCGTCTCTGCGAAAGGTGTAGGAATAAAAATATCCATTTTTGAAAATGCAACTCAAAGCTCGCTACACTCGTTTCCCTAGACGGTTGGCGTACTGGTGGCGCCGCGGAGACAAAAAAACGTACTAAAACTACGGCGGTGGAATGGAAGAGCGCAATTTAATAGAATGTTGGGAAAAAACAAAGAAGCAAAGAGACGCCCAAGAGCAAAAAACGAAATAACGACAAGACACAAACTACTGTCTTATCCGACGCTACATTTAACGAGCGACTGTTTATGCTTTCACGCGATGCAATATCGATCGCCGCGTTTCCACGTTAACAAATCGCGCGCGGCTAAGCCTCCGCGGAACAACCGATCTCCTGTACGATGGGTTAGGTGGGTTTAGTAGTTAGGCGAACAGGCAGGCAACGTAGTCGGATAGATGGATATACCAACCAATAAATACAGCAGATATAGGTATATGTATATACAGATATATGGAAAGCCTTTGGAAAATTCAATAAATCCTGGAAAACGTGACCGTAGAACCGTGAGATTTCGCGCTTCTTTATCCCTCACGTGACGTACCGGTGTAACTGCGTGTATACGTGCAACCTTTTTTTTTTTTTTTTCGAAATCCTACGGAAAATTGTCGCGTACGCGGCGCAGCGAAAGTTAATCGTCGCGACGCTTGGCGTCCGACTATAATTTACCGCTTGTACAGTCTGAGCAACAATTTTTTCATTTCCGTACTTTACAGCGGTAATGATTTCTAGTCCAATAGTATTTTTAAAAATTTTAAAAATGTATAAACGTATCAGGTTAAATTTTGAAAATTCACAAATTCGTCAGTAATCGTATAAGAGGGTTGTTCGGAATCAAATTAAAGGGGGCCTAACCTGGGGCAGGTAGTTTTTTGAGGATAACCCTGTATAACTGTGAGACGGAGAATTGTCTCTCGGGACAATAGAATATACAATGTAATTGCGATTGTCAGAGAGAAGAAGGCAAGAGAGAAACGAAGTGCAACAAACAAAAACAATGAAGCTCGAGCAAACAATATTCACTTCGAAAGCGCTAACGAGCTTGCTGAAGCTCGACGAAAACTTGAAAAAAGAAACGTTAAGGACAGTGCGCGACAATGATACGAGCTTAACATACATATATGCATGTGTAATTTGACATGTGGTATGGAGCGTGTTCAAAAAAAAATTTTTAAAAACATGAGACTCCAGCGCAAAAGAGTTAATTAGCTTTTGTCTTTCCGGGACAAATGAGTCAAGTGACAATGAAATCGCATCTTCCAGACGCTCGGCTATCTGCAGCCGACTATTGTTCTTCACGTTCGGGAGACGCGGCTACATGAAGATACGACACGTTCACGGAGATAAGCACGACGCGTTAATCTGTGTCTACTGCATTAATAAAGATGTGAGCGCAGCTTGCTGAATTAAATTGCTACCCTGCGAGACCTTCAATTTCTCCAGGTCAAGTTCAGCTAGGTTAGGTCGGAGTGAGTGGAGCTTCGTTGATTTACCGGAAGTTCGATTCTTTCGCCTGTCGGAAGTCTAGTTGAGTATTGCTAAACAGTCTCACTCCCTCCTCTCCGCCTCCACGCCCAACCCGTTATCATGGAATTATCGGAGTTTTCAATTGAGCCAAATATATCAGAATTCGTATCAAATCCGAGAACGAACGAGAACCAACCTACGTTACCTTCGGCCGTCCACCCTTCGCTCATGCAGCCGCAAGCCAGGCGGGCGCCAGCCAATTCTTTTTTCATCGGGAATTTACGAGTCGGTATGACCTGGGAGTTGGGGTGGAACAGGCCCAACTCCACCGAAACGAGAGTTCTGAGGGAACCTATGAGAAGAGACGATAACTTTTTTTTTATTTTTAGGCTCGCGTAAAATCAGTAAACGCAACTGGATGCACGGGAGCGCAGGGTTACGGAAATACGCGGCCGCTCAGGCTGCTGGGTCGAACTAGAGTGGGTCGGAGTAAACGTCAGGCAAATAGTGCGAGATACAGAGAGCAACGGATCGACAATGTAAAAGAACGAATCTGAACTGTCAAATCGAAACCCCTTCACCAATTAATAAATTGGGAGTGCTCACCGAAGCTGGTGCGGCTGATCCGTGGAGGCCGAGAAATGCATCCAGGAGACACTCGAATGAGCACTGCACTGCACTTCCGAAACACTCACAGAAAATGCATAGAATTTTCTGGATATCGCGAGAGCAACTCGAGAACTACACGAGTGAGAACTTTCTATACCGTATCGAAAAACAGATAGAAAAACTATAAACAGATAGCACGGGAGCGCGGGACAGCCCGTGACACCCCGGTCGGTGCCCCGAGACAGACTGCTTTGACAAAATAGCCAAATTCGATAACTAATAATTCTGATCATCTGATTGGTCGAGACCCTTATAGCCGATAATTCTTCCATCTCCCTCGAGTCGTCCCTTTAAACCAAATCGAGAGCGTTCCTTAGCGAATCCCCGCGGCAGATTCGAGCACCTCGACCTCAACTAAACAATAACGAAATCTTCCGAGAGCACTGGCATAACTATACGAATCAACCCGAGAGCGCAGCTTCTGAGCAGGGTGGCGACCCGCAGGGAACCAGAAATCGAGAACGTTATCGAATTGGTAGCCGGGGTCGCTTTGTGGCCGTGAATCGAAACACAATATATACTATAATCAAATGCTGATAATAAAGTGTATCTATATCTATGTAACATTTAAGGTATATATATATATATATACACACACGATATACGTCGTATTGATTCGTATCGTGTTTCGCAATGTCCACAAAGCTCCAGCAGGAAATCGAGCGATTTTATGCCTCTCTGCGAGAAAAACGTAGCGAACAGGAAGTGGTTCTATCGACCGAAAGTCCAACATCGTTTGTATCAATGGTCATGGGTTTTTGCGTATCCACAGTCTGTGCGAGGAATTGTTAGAAGAATTTGAAGAAATTTATAAGGTCTTGTCGCAATTTAAGAAATATTATGTAATTTCCAGAGGTTACGTGAAATTGAATTTTCTTATTGAGCATCGCGTCAGGAGGGACACTCGAATATCAAAGTAGTAGCAAAGCCGTGAAATACGTAAATTAAATCGTATTAAAATTCTCTCAATTATATCCGATTCGCCCGTCATCATAATTCGTTATGATAATTCAGTAGCTCGATAAAAAAAAAAATCGAAGTGAAAATCGAACGCATACGAGTGCGAAAATTCAGTTTTACTTTTAACGTTATTTTTCATTTGATCAATCGAGCTCGATAAATCTGTCGGTGCATAACAATTACATCCTTCAGAAGCCGAGATAGAGGATGCACTCGAGATATATAGATATACTCAGTACCCGCTAAACACCTGTACGATTTATTTGCCGGACGAATAAAGTGGAGGAAAATTGAAAAACTATAGTAGATTCTTGATATACGATTTGCCAACCGACCGAATATATATATATCGCACAGTCGTACCAACACTCGAAATCCCGCGCTTTGTCGACTTTATGAAAGGAATAATTGAGTCGAATGAAATTGCAGTTGCATTCGCCTAAGTGTCACTTATTCAAGTGCACTCGACAATTTGTTGCACCGTTGCTACCAGCAGAGATTGAGATTTATGAGTATAAGAAATTGCAATTAAATTTATTAGTCACGAGTACCAATCAAATTGCTGTGCTAATATTCAGAAAAATTTTTTTTCGCCAATTTGCAAATTTGCCTTATTTCGTGGGTCGTTTAATACGAGGACTGATAAGATTTCTTACAAGGGACTGTATTTCCCAAGTGAATCATATCGGCCGAATGAATTTTTCGTTGCGAAGGCGCGATTAGATTTTGCGAAATTCATGTTGTTCTCATGTAAACGTGATAGGTAAAAAAAATTCCAAAAATCCAAAAAAAATTCTATACCAGAATCGCCGGTTGAAAAGTAATCTCGAATCTTCTCACTCGACTCAATAATGCACGATTATGAGGCAGTTTTCACGAACACGATATAGACTAGGTTATAGCGTCGCTACGTGAAAACTACTTGGCGAACCTTAAAATTCTGAAACCCTACGTTCGTATTCTGCTACTCAAATTCCCCTAAGTGCAATATCCGGCTGTGGAATAATTTATACAGCCACCACTATCTGTCGGTAGATTACAATAAGAGAATGGATAAAGACGAGAAAAGAATTTATCTGCATAAATTTTGGAAAATAAGAAAAACAAATTTTTTTTGATATGATCCTTAAAAAATCAATAAACCCAAAGTGGATCTAGAAAGCTCAATTATCCCATTATCGAAGAACTGTCTTTTACCTACTTCGTCCTTTTTAATGTTGATCGGAAATGCAAGTGGTGGAAAAAAAAAAAACAACGTGATAAGGAGCCGATAGGACGAGATAAATCAATCAATCATTATCAACCAGTGCCAAGCACTGTTATCATCCAAATAACAAGTTTTGGGTATCGCTTAATTATTTTATCACTCAGAGTGACGCGATTTCATTGAATGATCTGTGGCCAAAGTGCAGCAGCCACAGGTACCAATATGACAAAAGGAATTTTGCTAAATAGATCCTTTGCAATGCAATTTTTTATAAGAATCAAAAAAAGTGCATCCATTAAACCTATGTAAACAGGTAGGTTTCAATGGTTTAAAAGAATAATAAAATTTGTCCGAGAATGCATATTGCACTTTTTCTTGTCAACTGCAATTTTTTAAAATTAATGTAGATATATATATATATACCTCGTGGGCAACATTTTCAACTGTTGTCTCTTTTCAGGTGAGATCCGAAGTGTCGTTTCTGGTCATGTTGAAACACTGGCGCTTATGCACTTTTTCACTGCAATGCACTTCGGCGGATGCATCGCCTGCGCCCAATTGCACCCCGGCGCATAATTTAGCACGATGCACCTCTTGGACACACATGTTTCTTTTTTACGAGTACACACTCTTTTTAAATTTATTTATTTACCCTTTAAATATTATTCGTTTAATCTTCGATTTATAACGCATTTAACAATTTATACAATTTTAAATTTTATATATATATATATATATCTCATTTAACTTATATTTAATACGCAACAGCGAGAAAATCCACGTTTATATACATTTCTTCACGTATTTTCTCATTTAATTATTTAGTCCGAGTTTTATACATTCTTTTGTAAATCTACGACAAATACATTGTTTGGTTTTTTAACTGTATATATACACGCGCGACTCGTCACATGACAGGTGCAAAAAATTTTGCAAAGTAATCCCTACGCTTTAATTAATACGAAGTCTCATGCGAATACGCGTACGCGAACAATTGCGGTCGTATGCGCGAAATTCCACATATGCCCACCACATATCACAACGCATGATAATCGTCGCACATGATTGCAACCGCTTATTGCGAATTTTCAGCTTACACTATTTTTTTAACAATCCTTTTTCGGAAATACGTCCCACGAAAATGTGCATTCTAAACGCATATGTGCTACACAGATAAGATCACAAATATCATCACAAACGTTTCCACGCATTTACCTCATCATCGTCATTAGTCATTCACTTAATTTCATTATTTTTCGTTGTTTCCGATTATTCTTTATAAAATCCTTTATCACTCCTCCCATCTAATAGGAATTAGCGTCTGGTCGAGTTAAAAAAAAATACGCCCTTCCCTTAACTGTCCGACTAAGGAAATCTGTTTTACCAAATCTGCCCCAGACACTAGAAACAGTAACTGTTTATTTTTTTCATTTAAACGCGATGCTGTACTTAACGTCGACCTGGCACCGGGACGCTATCTCCGCATCCTATTATCCCTATGCATTTCCATAATCGTCTTAGCGAATTGTCAGGAGAAATTTTTTTCGTTTAATCCCTTTTGACGCAATAAGCTCAGCCACGTGTGCATATATCAACACTAGTTTCACGCATTTAGCTGTCACTCGTGTACCCACGTGATACGCCTATAGGATCGCTAGCGATTAAAAACGATTATTTGACAGAGACGAATACAATAAATACTAAGGGACGAGGGGTACAGATATAGAGGGTAGATAAATCTTTTTCTTTTTGAAAATGTGTAAAATAAAAAACAGCCTTACGTCAACAGATATTACTTGTAGGTAAACATTGATCATTCTATTAAGGGTGAATGGCTTTTATAAGTCGCGGGTAAGGGAGGGGAATTTATAAATATTTAATTAAATAAATTCAAATTTTCAGGGAGATTACACAATTTTTATATGAATATATACATCACTCGGCCGGATGCATTTGGGTCGCGTCGCACGTGTTCCCCGTTGGCCTGAATCGATACGCTAAGAGATTTCATTACCTAATTAGCTATCGATAGTCCATTGGAAATAGAATATATATATATAAAGAGAGGATAATATCAGGATGACCTTGAGATATCGAAATCCTGCGTGACGAAACTAATTTTATATGAAACGTTCCTATATTACGAAAGGGGTAAAGTACGTGAGTTTATCAAATATTCTGTAGGCATTTAAGCTGATTCGAAAAAGGGGATTGGAGGGGAAGAATTTGACGTGGAAATTCCACATTCCGTGCAGCCGGCAGATATTTATACGAATGAAATTCCAGAATGGAGCAATTATGCACGGTTCCACGATTCTGTGCGAATTTGGAATTGCATCGATTTTATATTGGAATTATATCGATTGATAATGGAAACGTTTCACAGTCTTGCGTTTCTGGTGAGAATGTTTGGAATTGCTGATGCCTGGAATTGTGCATGGATTTATTTTATTAGGTAGTACGGTAGACGATTGTTCGATCGCATTTCACGGAGCGTCGCGACGCTAAGCGTCGGAAAGTGATGGTCAAGGTTACGGTACCAATATAGATTCCTATCGGAGCGACGATAAAGAATTCAAGATTTTTTTTTTTTTAGGGGGAGATGAATCAGACATTCTGGAACACTGGGTATATTGAATAATCGATACACCAGTTTAATGGCGTTAAAAATAATTTCTTTGATTTTCCGTAAAAAGTCTTCTCTTTCAGATTGCACGTGGAATCTCAGAGAGATATACGAGAGAGTTGAATTTTCATTTTATGAATCATTTGGAATAAAATGTCAAAATTTGTAATTATCTTTGCGGACATGAAAGGGAACCATTGTGAAGTTATAACAAAAAAAAAATTAATTACGTAATCTTTCATCGATCCAATTTATAAATGACTGACAATAACGTCATTCTGAAATCAAAGTAAATTAATTCCAAAAATTGATCAAAGCGAAGATAATACTACTACCAATACTTCAATCGAAAAAAGAACAACTAAAACGCAGTGTCTGTATCACGCCAAATAATCTCTTATCAAAAGCCACAAAAGATCTATGACGTTAAAAATTTTTGGTAAACTCAAAATTCCACGGCATAAAAATGTCTAAATTTTGAAATTCTCCCTCGTGAAAGAAAAAAAAAAAAAGAAAGTACCCTACAATTCGTCAAGCGGTTATAAAACTTGGAAATTTTGGGATTACGATATAAACTGTCAAGTAGATGGTCGTCGACAGGCCGAGTTTTCTCGAGGGATGAAAATGAAGGACGAGAGGGTAGCTGAGCTTAATGGGTCGGTCTTTTGCGGACGATGAGAAAAATAAGGGTTTCTGCTATTATCTAAGGGATGCGCGTAGATAAGGATCTCACCATGGCCGGTCGATCACATTCCGCCACGTGTAAGAGCAATCTTTAAGGGATGCTGAGGTTGCGGGTCCACGAGATAAAAGCTAAACCTGTGTGGCTTCACAGTCAGTCCTCACAAGGGTGAACGCACATGACGCGAAATTTTTTAGCGATAGCACGTGGTTACGAATTTCCGCCCCTAAATTCTGACAGAAGTACATGGGACGAATACGGTAATAATAATTAAGGGATGAAAAGTGACGTGATATCTGCCTACTATTATTATTATATTCAAGGATGTACAGCGGAGATAACTTAGCGCCGAGCTTCGATGAAGACGTCCGCACGCCGCGACGCTTCCGACAGGACTGCGTCGGTCCCAATACCCCCATCATCCCTTCCATGATCTACCCTTCCGCCCCACTTAGCCACCACCTTCCCCCACCACGATCCCCACCCTCTCAAGATCATCCCCACTATTTCTATTATCATCGCCACTGCCCATACTGCTTTGTATCGGAACCTCACCCCTACCCCCTTCCACTCTACCGAACCACCCCTTACTCCCTGATCTCCTTCACCCCTAATCCCATGCTTTTATCCCCTCCACTCAACCACGTACAGAAAGAACTAAATATCCCACCGACAATGCTCACCCTCGCTCATCCCTAACCTGTCTTATCTTATTTCTTTACCACCCTCGTACTCACCGTGCAACTACCCCTCGACGCACTTTCGTAAACGATCGATGAAATTCCAAAACACACTCGATCAAAAAGTATCACCGGCTACTTACGAGGGATGATTTTTCAAGAGGATTTCACAATTTCAAATATTAGCGTTACGGTATTCCTGCTATTTACCCGGAATCCATCAAATTGCCCGATGTCTCAAATACTACCCCTACGTTATACCCGGTGGCAAATTTGTATTCTAGATAATTTTTTTTATGCAACGTTAAACACCTCATCAGTTTTTTTTTCGAAGGGGGTGCACAGTGTAAGCAACACTAAAAACTCTGTTATCGGTATCAACCGACTCGTCCGGTGTTTTTGGTAGCGACAGAGACTCCTTCAACATAGTTCACTAAGTTCGAGGGATTTTATTTATTTCGCAATTCCGCGTGGAATTGCCAAGCGTCTTCGTTGTCATAGAATTGCTGGGCGACGCTTCTGTCACTACCAGTTGGTTGGCAGCATTATTCACGTCGTTACGAAAACGGAATCTTGACGCAGGACGAAGATTCTTTCTCGATCGTCTGTTTCGTCTTGTCGCTGGCAGCTTCGTCCCGCCGGTGTCTGTTATTGTCAAATGGTCGATTTTATCTGCCCTTTTTTCTTCGATTCAATGAAAACTGTCAGCGAAAGGATAAAAATATATTTTGACAGGTAATTAGGCACGTTTAAAACGTGGATTTAATATGACTACGCTAATCGAACGAATTGAAATATAATATCGTCAAATAAGCAGGTAATGATTTCATTAATTATCTTAAGATATTATCTTAAAGCTCTTTTCACAATGGTAAATCTCTCGCCGATCCTTGTCGCAAGTGGTTTCTATGGAAACGACGGCTTATATATAAGCCGACCGAAATTGGCAGAAATTTGGGAAAATAATTTCGAATCACTGGAAAAGATGGATAAGAGAAAGCAAAAAAGATCTTAGGATGTTTAAGATGATTTATAAATATCTTCGACAACTTTCAAACAACCTTCTGGGTATCGGGGGTTGCAAGTTTTCTTGCAAAGTTCAAGTTTTTTTTAGACCTGGCTAAAACTTACGAATGTGCATTGGAATGAGTCTAGATGCGATTCCGTGAATATTACGCGAATTCAAAAACTAAACTTTTCACTCTTTCCCACCAAGTTAGCAATATGCTTATCTGGCTGTTTAGACAGTCAAATTTGACTGCAGGCTCAAGGGAATCAGTACGATCAACGATAACGATCGAATTGCAAAGTTATAAGAAAAGATAAAAAAAATGATTTTCAACAAAACATAATCGAATTTCAATGATCCAACTTTTATCAATAAAAATCAGGATTTGCAAAATCTCAAAAATATTCTTGTATATTTATGAAAAAAAAAAAAAAAAAATCAGTTTCATATTTCAGTATTTTTCATCTTACCGGATGCTAGGCTGGACCGGTAGTCTGCGCTGGCACGTGGACGACCTGTCAAAGACTGAACTTTGACCTCTGACCGGTAGTGACTTATGCTACTAATTACTTTATCACTTCTGCACGCACTGACGATGCAACGACGAGTGACGATTCCTGCTTGAATCTCAGGTGCGTCGAAAATTAGTTCCCAGGATGCGGCGCTAGCAACGTGTCCTGCCGATCCTTGATTGGTTGCGTTTCGAAACATTGCTCCGGTGACTACCGTGTCGACTGTCCTTTTCGATCAGAGCGATCGGGAGAAAGATAGAACGATAGTGGAGAAGACTCAAGCGCCCATTTCCGAGCGCGATGATTGGCTACCCTTACGCAAAATTGGGGATAGGGGTTCCCACTCACCGGAACCACCATAGCATCATGAGTTGATATCCTGATTACTATATATTTTACGAAGGGATTATCCCGCGTATGGACCATTCTTTATACCCTCTGCAATAGGGGTGGAATGAAATATTATTTTATTGGTATCAAATTTTAATCTTATTTCGAAATTTATACCGTAGAAGCCGAGGGGGTGGTAATCGGATTAAATTATCTCTGGGACATCCCTGTTGTACATGGGATCCAGTAAAGGTCCTTTGGGAAAAATATAAATCTTATTATCAATACTCCAATCAGTTCAGCTTTCGCAGAATGGACCACGTGCATCTTCCATTGTGTCTGGGAGGTGATTAGTCAGCGATTCTTGGCTGGATTATTACTCAATCGATTAGGAATTCTACACGTCAGCGGGAAGATGCTGATATATATTTTAATGTGATAACAAATTTTTAAAAATCAAATAAATATATTTTTTTAAATCTAAACTTGTAGTCAATTGCGTAAATAGACGTAAGTAGAAGTTTCTTGAGTGAATGTACCTGTCAGTCGTGATATTGTTATAAATTTTCAAACTTTCCCGCCCCTCGTCAACACGTAAACCAGAAACGTTGGTAATTAGTTCCTTAAGTTCATTCAATCGAATTCCAGTCTGCACGCAACTGATGCGTAAATCGCGACACGTGGCAGTAATAATATCTGACAGACGTCAGATATTATTAATCAGGTCAAAGTGTCAGCAGACTAAATATTATAGCATCGGATGATGAAAATCATGATAATATTATCGTCACTTTTTATATTCTTTATCAGATACCAAAATTTCATTAGAAAGAATTGATTATTGAAGTAGGCAAAAAAAAAAATTTTTTTAAATTCGCCAACTAGTATTGAATGGACTTTTTAAATTTTCAGTAACAATCAGTCTTGACATTATTTATACAAATTTTGCCTAAAAGCATAGATCACATTTTTCTTTGTGTTTCCACTTGCTGCATTTTATTAACAACTTTGTCAATTTTCGATACACTAAAAGGATTCGATATCCAATCAATACAACCTTCCTTCTCAAGAAGTAGTACCGATAAAAATAAATTCACTATCTCGTGAGTAGCTGCAAACTAATAATTGCATTAGAAATTTTTTTACTTTTATCATGTTTTTTTCATTTTTTTTTTCAAAATTTCAAATAACTATATTACGTCGAACATGGATTCAAGCAAAATATACTGGAAAGCAACTTTTTCATCATTCACAACTTTCTTCTTACATTTCCTTACTACAATTCGTTATCAATGTATTATCCGCCTGCTAGGCTAAGAACAATGGTAGCTGCACGAAATCTTAAACATAGAAACTCCAAACAATCAACTTCGTGCTCACTGTGCATCTACTGGGTGTATAGAAATTTCAAAAGGGTTCCAAAAAACACTACAATGGTGCTTTGCTTTTTTGGGGCCTTGGGGGGGGGGGGGGGGGAGGGTTACATTAGGTGGGGGTGATGGTAGTGATACTAATACTTAGTGCTAATAGGGTTCACTGTTTTACCTGCATTCCAAAATTTCTCCTAACGCTAAACGCACCTTTTTAAAACTGGAAAATTCGAAAACTTTAAATTTCCCAATAAGACATGACACAATATGCATATGGCAATGTATAATTATTATTTCCAAAAATAAAAATATACAAAAGCGTCCTCATTCACGTGTCGAATTTTCATTTTTGACATTTTATCCTTCAAAGTTGCACTCGTGTTGCACCAATTTTTGTTCTCATTTGTCTAGACTTATACATACGTATATTTATACATATGTAAATCTCACATATGCAAGAGCGAAAAACAATACGTATCAGAACATATGTGTATAGAAAATCACATATGACAGAGACGTAGCTTGAAATTAGGCAGGCTAAGCCAGTAGCGTATAAGCCTACAACTGCACCCCCGTGCAAGACAAATATATTTGCGTAAGGGTTTGCTTTGCGCAAATTGGCTAAACTTTCACGGTAACAATTTAAAGTTAGGTAGCTATGTAAACGACATGACGTAATGCCTGGTCATAAAGAGCAACAATTTCTGTGGCGTACATAGATATACGTCTAAACTAAACTACCAAGTTCCTATATTAGTCACAACTTAGATACTCGTGATTTCCAAAAAACTCAAAAAAAAAATCTAATCCACCCTTACATTAAATAAGAATAATTAATAAAATTTTACTCTAATCAATCTCATTCTTTAAATTCATACCTATGTGTATACTCCAATCCTTATTTTTGAAAAAAAATTTCATTACCATTTTCAACATTTGGCATGTAATTTTGTATTTTCCTAAGCAACAATCAGTCACGAACAAAAAGCAGAAAGTTTTCTGATTCAGGAATGCAGGTTGTCACAAAGTACAAGCCGACTGATAACGATAGTGACTTTGCGATGGCAATGGCTGGGTTGTGGTGGTGGTGGTGGTTGTGGTGGGTGGTGAAGGTACAGTGAATTTAAAAATCTGTTTTTAGGTATTCCCACCGTCTTGACGTAGGTGACGGTCTCGGCTGTGGCTTCCGTCAGGGCTCGTCGTAGTCTTGATCGTCGAACTTGAGACAGCGTACGCGGGCAGAGCAAGACCCCCTGCGCATTGGAAACCACGACGGAACCGGAAGCGGAACCAGAACTTGGCATCGGTGGCGGAGGCGTAGTTGCCGTCGTGGTCGGCGACGATTTGCACCACCAGGGAAACTGAGCGTGTTACGGGACTTTATTGCATCGACTGTACCATACGAACATGTTGGAGGTTCGCAACCTCCATTATGCTAAATTTATATAATATAATAATAGTATATATTATATGTATCAACTACTATGCTCTATACTAGTATTCTGCTACTGGGACACTAGTTTACTAAATTTTTTTTTCATACTACTGTAGTGATATAGGTTATTGTGTAATTATGGGATTTATTCAAATTTTGTATATTTTTTTTTAATTTCAGGGAGAGGGTTGATTTTATTGATTTGGGCAATCGTTTATTCATATTGATATGTATACGATGTACCGGGTAACGGTAGTTTGAATAAGGACAAATTTTATGAAACATTTTTATAGCATATTTATTTTTTTTCCCGAATTCCGAAAATCATTTCGAGTATATTCACGTGACACGATTTTTCATATACGTAGTATGACTTTTTTGCAAGCCTGTACCCCATTTGACTGAAACGGAGCGAAATTTTGCGGAGATGCTAGTTTCGATATGAAATGTTTCGCTGCAACTGGTTCGAATGCGTCGTACAATGTGAATTCGGCGCCACAGTAAAAGTCATTGTCATTTAGCAAAGTTGTCGGACTGCAACGTGCAGTTTGTCAGTAGAGTGTAAAGGGAAGAAGAAAATTTTAATAAAAAATTTTTTAATTGCCTCGATATTTCGAAATAAAAAAATTACATTTGTAATTTGATTATACCCAAAAATCGGGATGAGAAACAAAGGGTCTTTAGAATTTTGGATTGTACACCTTTGATGAGAATAAAAAAATACGAAAAAAGAAAATCAGACTTTCATTAATTGCCTGAAAAATAATAACCAAACACATATATTTATATACAATATAATATTATATATTATATTCGCCCTAATACCAGACGTTCGACAATCATGCCCACTTATTACATAAAATATTAATCGGCCTTATCACATATCCACCTGACACATAAATCATTACCAGGATATGCAAAGTACAAGAGGAAACAAGTAGATGACAAAATGTATTACAGAATCCATTTCGAGTGAATAAAACGGCATCTAAAATATAAGACGACGACGGGGAGATGGGAAATTGCATGCAATTAAGAAAGTTCATAAGACGATACAGTAATAGTCTGTATATAAAATATCAATGGAACATTAAACAGCATTACGAAGGTACATCAAAGTTATTAAAATAAAATAACAGCCACAGGGAAGTAATCAAATTTTCATTTTATCTTTTATTATCACAAACAAAATGGCGGACGCCTCTAAAAATTATATACAGGCAGAGTCAGCCTGATTACGAGTATCCGTAGTCTGTTGCTGGCCTTACCATCAAGCAATTAGTGCCAGGCGTCCCGACGCCTGGACGCCCATGTTCGTGTAACCAGATTTCAAGACGGAGGCCAAACCCCATCTTATTAAGTCAGACAGGCAGGTACCCATGTATGCGAAAGCCTAATAATAAAGACGCTTCCATTGAAAGCCAGTGCTGGAAGTTTCGTCCCGTCGCCGGAAGTGGCGCCACTGACACTTCCGGTTTTATTATACCGTAGAGATACCAACCTAAATTCAAGATAGCTTAACCTGACCTGTCCCAGAAAATTTTTATGTCCCTAGGACATTTCCATGGCGGCTAATGCTTTTCCAATAAATATTATTATTGTGCTTTGATACTGTCGAAAGAGGCCAATTAGATTTTTCATCGGAAAAGAGATAAATTATGGAAACCTGGCTATGACGTTTTATCGAGTTTTTAAGTATAGTATGTTTATCCCGAGTTCCGTAACTAAGATGTTGAGAAGCGCCGGGTTATATCTTATGGTTTCTATCACTTTTTGGACAAGTCGATTCGTCACGTCCACCGAGGGTGGTTTGTCGCTCTTAAAGCAGGAAAGTTACTTTCTTTTTTGTCTGTTCTTCTCTTTATTTCCTCGAATCTTTTTTATTTTTGCTATATCTGCCAGACCTACTTTATCCTCGTGCAATTTTCGACTGTCAATATATACTATAGTTTCGGGTGATTTTGGATTCTTTTTGTTTTAAAAAAAGGGTGGGAAAATCTTTATGGAAAAATTCAAAATATTAACTCCCAGATTCATATTGGACAACTACTTTCCTGGATTTTCAATTTGTTTTTTTTTTTAATTCGTTCCATCAAGTTTAGCAAACTCCATTTTCTCAAGAAAGCTGTAACTCGGCGAAGTATGGCGGAACTTTTATGCATGTGTATACAGAAAGCTCGTATATCTTTAGTGGATTCCTGAACGTATGTTCCATGTACGTAAATACGTATCCAACACAAAGGTACCAGTATGTGACATAAGCGAGGTGCTTTTCTTAGAAATTATTCTAGAATACATGCGAGTCGCGTACCTTTTTTTTAATAATTTTATTAAAAGGTTTTATGCAATCTTTCAATATCGCATAATAGATAAGCTCTTATCATAAGTGAAAGATGCACTTTTAGGAGTTGCTATCAATTTTTTCATTTATGCTTATGACAGGAAAGTCTTTGAGTAGATATAAACATGCAGCTCCAAGAATTCTGTAAAAATTTGATTTTGGCGCAGGGCGAAGATTTTTTTGGAAAATATTTTTTTGCATTCTTGGTATATGCTCGTCATACTTTTTTTTATATCCGATATGAGAGAATCCTTTTACGGGCACATAAGAAGCAAAATTGAAAATTTTTCATACAAAATGCACTTTTCAACAAAACTATCGACTTTCACAAATGGCATCGCATTGCATCTGACTCCAATTCACGGTCGTTGAGTCATTGAAGTCATTTTCCTCCGTATCCCAATTCAGAGTAACAAAGTAAATAAAGTGAACCCAACCAAACCCAGACTCAGTCAAGATGCTGAATTTGCACTTGTGAGGGAAATGCAAGATGCATTTTTGACGATGCACTTTGGTTGCCTTATCATTCATTTTCGATACAGTTTATCTGCCATTTCCAAGCAACTCCAGGCAAACTTTGTGCTGAAGATAGAATTCAAAAATTTGCTTGAAGGTCAATCCACAAATACTGAACAATAAATATATTTTCCCCATAAGAAAACCCAAGATCAATAGTATATCGTTGATTAACCGTATACCACTTTTTCATTACTTGATTAGATAAAAAAAAAAGATAATTGAAAAAAATAAAAAAAAATAAAACCGTCTCGAAAAATAGAGGCCGATCTCTCCTATCTTTCTTTCTCCTTCACCAAGAAAAATATAATGTTTTCCCAACGCGCAGAGCATCGGTAGCGACGGAAGAAGATTGAGTCGAGTTTTATGAAATGCGGACTCGTTTATCCCACCTTTTTTACGTCTTCGGGGTAATCGTAGATTCGCCATTGTTTCCAAGCTCGTGAAATAAAGAGGAAAAAGAACAAAAAGGGACAAGAACGAAATTGGATAATTTCCACGTTCACGGCTATTTTACTATTAATAAACATTTCCCGTCCTCCTCTTGACATTCAACTTCTCGTTACGTTTTCTTATCGAAGCAACAATTCCCACTACGAATTTCTCAAAGTCAGCAAAAAACATTAGCTGAACATCAAACATCATATCTGTACCAATATAACGATATAACAGTTATACCCTTATACCCGTGCATTACAGTGCGCACTAAATCCCATGAAAACTGGTCCTCAAATCTTCAACTATTATTTCCCCCCATTCTGTTCTATACTTTCTTTCCATCTCTTTCCCCATCTACCCCTCCAGAGTATCGGACCCTTTACCTACGCCTGCCCGTAAATTTCATGAAAAACGTCGAACACGGCCACCCGTACCGGCAACCCAGCGGAAAAGTTTACGAGGATCATTTTCCGTTGGGTTTCCGTTTCTTCCCCTCCCCTCCCCCCTCGCCCTAGCCCCACCCACTCCCACCCCCCATCGCCCTGACCCAATTATTTCCTCACCACTTTCGACATCCCGATCCAATCGTCAATCCCGATACCATTCTACAAGGTCATGCGACTGTCCTCCTCTCTCACCGTTCACCCTATATATCCTTCTCTCTTTAACCTTTGACCTCTCCATAAAACCGTCGCACTCGCACCTTTGTAAAAATACTATCATCGCATACCATGGAGTTCAAGATAAAAATGTAACATGAATTTTTTTTGGAAATAAATTTTTTCTCGACCATTTTTTTTTAAGTTGCCAACCTGCCTCGTTTCCAATTTAAATGACTATTTTATCTAAGCATATATTTAATATACAGTGTCTGGCAGGGTAACGCGTGGGTCAAGTAAGGTCAAGGTTCAACGGGACGTGAATATCAAAGCGTTATGCTAATTTGTTCTAGAACGTTTATATCGTTCGTCGATTGCGCCACTAGTATCTTTGTCTTAATTACCAGTAGTATAGCCGTACTAGTCATTATGTCTGACATGAACGTCCGTCCTTCTCCGACTCGCACAGGAGGTACGATCCTTCGCGGTCGATTTGTAGTATCGCAGTCGGCATGGCGACTGCGCCATGAAAACTCGACTTTCTTCCTATTCCCTTGCGGCAGTAAGATTCCCACAGCGACATTCTTTTTTTTTCACCCAGCAACCTCTTTCTCTCGCCCCTTCCCTCTCGCTCGCTCTCTTCGAAACTCCCACGAACACTCTCGCTTCCATTTCCTTTTATACGAAATGTACAAGCCGACGTTACGCGATCGTATATATATCCTCTCTTTACGTTTTCATCTATTTTCCTATCACCAAGCAAAGAAACTTTCCTCGCGAGCGCAGCCACGCGGCAAACTGCCAAACTAACATTAAAAAATCATTCGGCACTATACCAAATACAAAGATTTTTATTATTTTACTTTTTTTTTCGAAAAATTCCAAGAGAATTGTTCCTTCCGATATTTACATTTCTCATGTATATATCCGGTATGGGATTTGGTAAACAACCACTGCTCATTCCGGAAATGGATCATAATTTCCCGGATGGGGGATCTGAATGTAGAAACGCGAGTCCGAGAACTGAGAAATTCTGCGGTAGGTTGTTGGTCGTTATCTAGTGAAATTGCACCTAAATAAAGTAAACGCTCTTCAACCTTATTATCTCTATGATTTTGGTAGGAAATCTTTCTCTCGGGAGCTCCAATTCAAATCCCTGTCGCGCGTATGCTGGCTCCGGACCTCTATTTCCCTTCTGCCTAATCTTCATGTGGCGATGAAAGATAACTGACTGACTTATCTTCGCTCAACCGGCCCCCCCCCCCCCCCCCCACTCTGTCTGCAATATTTTGTTCTTGTACAATGGACCAGTCTACCCTCTCAAATTATGCCTGAAGTTGGATCTTATCTTGTCAACAGTTTTTGCTTCAACAGCATTCGGTACTATACTGATATTTTTCTTAGGTTAACTGACACCTTTTTTCCCTGGGTTTATAAATGACCTACTCAACATAAATACAAGTGCAATTTATTCGAAGTGCACTCAATAATTATTCCTGACCAGACAGTCAACCAGTGTGGCAATTCCACTGGTTTTCTTTTTAGTTCTGTGACACGTTGGCAAAATTATGGGTCAACGTTTTCAAAATTATTACTTTCGCGTTACGGTGAATGATTTTTGTTTCGTGTTCGGAATTCCTCTTAATGCTTTTCTTCTATCGCATTAATGGATACTTCCTTCGCGATGAAAGGATCTATGCGTGACATGACAAATGGCGTTTAGTATTGTTCCAGCTCTGTTAATTAAATGGGCGTTACCTCGGTGTGCTTTTAGTTAAATGAAAATATTGCTTAGCAGCGATAACAAGATGTAAAAACAAATTTATACGTTAATAAAATTTATTACGTAAAATGTATGCTTAAAAAATTTATCGAATGCTACTTTAATTTGCAAATGCAAGATTGAGTTTGAATATTGGCAAAAAAGTGAAAGAAAAACTGCCTGGAGCTTAACGCGGGTTTATTAGCAAATTTAGTAAATTTGCACGTCAACATGGAAATACGTGCAAACTCTCAATGTAACTGTTATTGGAATTTCATTATTTAGCGCTGGTCAATCCTTTCGCAATAAATCCATAAAGCGGAATTTGATTGCATCAAATTTCGAATATCCTGGCAAATATCAGTTTGCAACATCACGGCTGTGCAAATATTTATGGAGGATTATTGTATCGCGGAAAAAAAAAACATACGTCGATTATTATATGGCTTCGCACGGTAATAAAAAAATAGTTGATATCAAAATCAAAGAGAGCGTATTTTAAGTTTACAGGATAAAAGCGCAGAATACAATGCGAGGATTAATGATAATAAATGGGAAAATACGTGGAATTTCGAAAAACTGATATGCACCAGGTCCAGGCAACTTTGACGAAATATCGGAAAAATATTTTTCAAATTGTTTCCAGTACCAATCAAGGGCTCTGCCCTTGTCACTGTGTTTGGTATATTATGCAATTTCTGATACGTCCGGAATTCGATGACTAATGCAGTATAACTCGTATCAGCAAATGCACTATATCCACCAGATGCGATTTCCGAATATCGGAGGTCTATCTCACACGTAACACGTGTGTGCGTATAGGTATGAAGGTTATGAGCTGTCAGATGCACCCAGTGTGCATAGCCGACAGGTGAGGATGTCAGAATGTTGATAGGAATTTAAAAATCGATCAAAAAGCATACGAAAACAAGGATCACGAAAACTAGTACAAATTTTCAAGGTTATTAAAAAAAAAAAAAAAAGAAAAACTCAAAATTCCAATTTTACTTTACCATCAAAAATGCGTTAAGTACCATACTTCAGTGTCGTAATAAGTATTTCATCAACCATCGAACACCTAAGATACACGCATGTCCATATAGCCCGACACGTCCTAAACTGAAAGTTTCTAATGCTACTGTACAACCGCAGACACGCACTCCTACGTCCTATGAACACTTGCACGGTAAATTAGGCAGAGTCCACACCGAAGCGCCACGACGGCACAGGTTTCGCCCTAATTGAACTTTACAGGGGGACACGTGGAATCAGTTGATTATAATGGTAGAAGTAATTAAAGCGCTGCCCGACGTGTGGAACTGACATCGGTCAGTTGTCTAATTACCTGAAGTCTCCAGCCTTGAAGGATTGTATCAAATAAAGACATTAAAAAAAAATTCATAAATAATCAAAATCAATAAAAAAATTGACAATTTAATCTTTATCATGTTTTCTTCCATAGACCAGATGTTGCAAAAACAAAATATTGCGCGACTATGGCGAAATGTCTTTTTGCACTGCAACTACCAAATATGCAGCAGCCCGGGATGAACTTTGACCGGAGGACCAGTTCGTCCGTAAATTGCCAAGTTGATTAGCGTAGTCCGTTAATTAACCCAAAGTAACCGCAACCGCTATTGCGGGATTCCCATAAGAAGCATCAAAGAGCGCAGCTTGTTGTTGTTGTTGTTGTTGTTGTTGTATAACCACGAGGCACCCTCTCGCACGGTGACTGCAGGCCAATGTGCCGGGCGAAGCCCGGAAGCAATTTGTAACGCGTTTCAAAGCCACCGAATGAATTACCTGGAGTCTGGCGTCGAAATTGCCGTTCGATTTTTATTGGATCTTAATTAAAGTTCGGGAGCCAACTTGACTAGCTTGAAATTTTCGTAGAGTAGGAATTTCGTAGAATAGAATTTAAAATCGGGTTATCGAGGCAACAGTGCAAATATGAAATTTGCAAAATTTCTAACAAGCACGGCTAGCAGTACCGTTACGAACACGTGCACGGCTAAAACCTATTTGATTAATTGGCACGTGTTGCATAATGATAATGATTCACTGTACTGTACGATGCAACGGCGAAAAGGGTTACGACGGTCACGTTATGGCTGATAACAATAAAACGCGATAACGCAAAACTTCATGAGCTTGAATTTTCACGGTCGAGATTAGAATTTTACTTTGGTTATCCTGCGTATTACGAAGAGTGCTTTAAATATTTCATTTAAAAAGCCAGATCGAGCGTAGGAGATAAGACGAGCTTACTAAAAAAAAAAACAAAGGGGAATTTTGTTTTTGCGAGAAAAAAATTTGGAAATTTTCTTCAGGCAAATTTGTTTTTTCACGACCAACTTTTTTTTGCATTAAGCCGGTTCAACGGATATTATACGGGAACTAAATAAATACGATACTCGGAACTGAAAACATAGAAGCAAAAAGACTTTCGAGCTTGAATTTCACAATGTAAATTTTCATGGAAACTTGTCGTCTTATTTGGCACAAAATCATTTTGTTTCTCTAATTCGTTCTTAGAACTTGAATTCGTTGGGCGAGCTTTGATGATGACAAAGAAACGTCCAAATTACTCGAGCATAATTAAATTTTTTTTAATTTCGACTATATTGCAGCGTACTCTATATTGTATGCTCTGGACTCTACAGTCTATAGTCTGTACGTTATAACGTTATACCTGACTATTCCCATACTCGGTTCCCTTTGAAGTAGTAAAATTCCAACAGAGCCCAAACGAGCTACGTCGACATTGGATCCAGGGTATCCCATGGAGATATGGTAGTTTACACGAGACCACTAGGGCGATTGTAGCTTATTGGAAATGCGCCAAAAGCTGACGGCAATAAATGGAAGCCTGAAGTAGCGATGCCATTACTAGTGCTACACCGTATTAGAGTACCAATGTTATACTCCTAGTACTAGCAAACAGCTCGAGCGGTGAAGAAGCTGCGGGCGGCCTATTGCAAAACCTCCTTGAAATGACTGAGTTACGTCACTTTCTCGACTACTCGAGAGAGATAATTAAATTAACTAAGTCCTTCGTTAACTTTGCTCTAACCATGCAAGAAGTCGGCGCCGTCGACCCTCTTTGTGTCTTTGGTTAGTCGATATGCATAAGTAGATACGCTTAAAAGCATCGTGAATTAAAAGGGGCTATTTTTATTTTGTGAACACAGAAACCTTATACAAAGGATACGGTTCGTGGTTGTTTTCGTTTAGATGGTTGATATTGTTGTAAATTTTGTATATCTTCCTTATCGGATGCATATTACGTGTTGGATCATTTAGTTGATTATAAAGGAAAATTAGAATAAAAAATTTTGAAAAAAAAAACCTCGTACAATTTGTATACATGTAAATATTGGATTTTTTGTTGTATTTTAAGTAAACGCGAACTGTCACTGTATCGATATACTTCGACGTATTGTGTCTTTGTCATGTCAATTTTCGCTTTTTATTTTTTTTTGCAATATTCAACCCTGCAATCTGGACAAACTTTAATCGATAGTCTGAAATATCAGTGGGAAATATTGCGTTGTCATTCGAGTCGCATGTCGCCGAATGAAAAAAAAAAAAGACTAACGTGCAGATAAAAATATTTCAGATAAACAGCATTATAGTGTCAAACAACAATTTATTCATTTGAAATTGGGTCAGGAGTCCTTGGGTCTGGTGCACATTGCACAATTTTTAAATTATCCGTCAATTCAACCCAGAGTCGAATTAAGGTATTACTCTTATACATATATATTTATATATGCAAGTAACACCGAAAAGGAATAACGAGTCTGTCGAAGTTTCTATTGGCTTTTGCATCGAGGCTAACGAATGTGTTGCTTATACCGCAATGCAGACTGAGAATCAGCTGAAAATTTTTCTCGGGTAAGTTAGCAAAGTCGGATACACCGGGACTTCGTAGTTTGTGTAGCGGGGACGAGCATTTCTATAATTGGATAAAATATAATAAAATGCGTCACGAAAAAGACTTGGGTATAAATGTGGCAAGAAAAAAGATTTGACGACTTGAAAGAAAAAAAATGAAAAATAAAAACGCGTGAAAAATAATTAAATTTAAATTATTTGATAATTTACTTGATTCTCAAAAATCTTACCTTGCTTTTATTACTTGTTACTGTGCATAAATGAAGTTTTTTTTTATTTTTTGAAAAATATTTCCAAAAAGCTCATCGCGTTATCGTAATTCTATCACGGCTGACTGTATTAGCCTTAGGGATAATGTATTTCGAAAATGAATGACATTACGAAAATTCTTGATGGAATTTTCAGTCCTGTCTTTCATGAAGGATGACAACGAATGGGTGGGGGGTAGCGTCGTCTTTTGTTCTTCGAGATTAACCTTATTACCTCAGATGATTAAAGACACGGTTACGTAACTCAAACGATACCGTACATAAATTATAAGTCAACCAAAGCCACGATTTAATAGAATTTTCGTAATATCCATTATTTACAGTGAAAGTCATCATGATTTATAATCATAAATCATCGCTTAATATTATAATTAGTAAAAAGTACTTTTTTGTTTTCAGACGATTAATTTATCTTTTACCAAAACACGAGGCCATTGCGAGTGCCATTACGAGCGACTGAAACTAAAAACTGAAGTGAACACTCTCGTTCAACTCTCCTGTGTAATCCTTAATATGGCCAACGTATAATTTTATGAGAAAAATACTCAGCCGGATGAGAGCAGCTCGTGCTGGTGAATTTGTTAGACTTAGTGGGTCAACGGGTGCATCTATACAGATGCAATAGATGCATATGGGTATACGTAAGTATGACCACGTGTGCACTTGTCTATATATTTCATAAATCCTCTGATGCACTCCACCATGTTTGATTATAGTTGTGTGCGAAGCGCAAAAGGAAACCGACTCAAAATTAGATTCTCTTTGAACTAGATCAGCTGATTGGGATTTAAAGTTCTTCAGTCAATTTTTATGCGTTTTATATATAGGTATACATTTTTCAAGCAGCAAAAACGCTGTTTGATGTCAGGACAAAATTTATTTATTTATATCTATATTTATATATAGAAAATACTGATAAGGTGCTGGGTCCATTTGTGGACACTTGATGAGGGATCATATTTTTGCCTTTTTTGCACGCAGTAAATCCCTAAGGGTGAGTGGCACAGTGTTCACTTATTACCTTGGTGATGTTATTTTGAAAATATTTCATTTCTGAAACATTTCATTATGTACAATAACGCGTTATTAAAGTTTGATCTATTTGGCATGTGGGCGCTTCATCAATGTCGCTTTGATGGAAAATAAATCATTTTTCCTATTTTACAGTGGTATTTTTTGATTGCCGAACGTCGAATAATATTATTAGATTACGTGGTAAGATCGTACGAGACGAAGAATTGGTTATTATTTTAATGCGCGAGATAATGAAAAATGTACGTGGAGAAATTTTAAAGACCTTTTGTTTCGCTTTGATAAAGATTTTAAAATTTCGAAAATATTTTGACAAAGGACAATGACAATTTTTTGTATGCTCTTGTTGGTAGCGCAGATCTCGTTGTTTTTTAAGGCATAATAAAAATATGCATAAGGTGGGTGCATTTTGAGAAAGGAAATATGATTGTCGTGTAATGCTGTACAAATGTGTTTTGTGGAAAAAAATATAGAGGAAGCGCGAAGAAATATAGCAAAATGATAATTGTGTGTAATATAGATCGGAATAGTGATGCATGTGTGACAATAGTATTTTATGAGAAATATTGCTGTTCGCGTAAACTTCTACCGACCTAACCAAAATCCTTGTACGTTTCAATTTGGAGGCCATTGTCATTTCTCCGGAAAAAGGTATATCGTGAAATCTTATCGATAATAAGAAAAAAAAGATATTCCACGTAATAACGAGTGATTCGATTTACTCGACTTCATTTGATCTTTTGGACCATTCGACGACCCGGAAACGAGGCCGAAGAGAAAAGGAACGGATTTACCGAAAATATAACAATTCATATTTATACGATCCTTGTTAAAAATTAAGGGTGAAAAAATTACTACCCTCATGTTCGAATTTATTATTATTCTATGATCGATAGTAAAATTTTTTAATTCGGCAATGAATTTCTTTTTTATTTCTACGATAATCATTTAATACCCATATTTACATTAGAATCATGATAAATTTTTGGAATTATTTGTGATCGTCGTATTTCAATTACCGACTGATCTTTGTTAGCAGGTAAGTAAATTATTGTAACAAAAAAAATTCAAACTACGCGATTCTTTTTCACAATGAAAAAAAAATGCCGAAAAATAGTTCACTCGAGTGGGTAATAAATAATCAAGTTTGTAATTAAAGCAGAAAATCATTAAAACGCTCAACTAATAAAACTGTATGACAAAACAGGGAATTTCTTGTTTGACAGTTGGAATAAAGTCAGTGTCAGTTATCAACATGTAGTTTAACATACCTGTCGAAATTGTCGTATTCCGCCGTTGATCCGCAAGGAGTCGGCAGCGATGCCGGCAATTCCATCGCCAGGTTCCCGAAGTTGCCGCAAGGAGGCAGCACTTGGAGCCGCCCCAGAGTGCAAGGAACAGCAACATCCTGAGCAACAACAGGCAGAAGCTTCGGGTTGCGAGCTCTGGCGGATAATTCTTGCACTAGGTGAAGTCGTGACCAGAACCGGCGGTGGCGGCGCCTGACAAGGACAACAGTGGTGGCCGCTCCTGATGCTTTCCCTTTAAGATAAAAACATTAAAGTCCAATTTAAGTCAAGACCGCCAGCGTAATGGGGGAACGGATGATTTCAAATTCCATGCACTCTCCCGCCAACCGTACGAACTTACTACATCCAACAAAAATCCACATTTACGTTTTCGGTCTAAAAAAAATTTTCAAAGAACTCTATCGAACGTATAACTGTAATTAATAAATTTTTAAATTTAAATTTGTACTACTCTACGACATTGCCAATAAATTCTTCGATAAAAATTTACCAGATAAATCAAATTGATATGGTAAATTCCAATATACCTGTTGACATACATATGTATAACGATCAAATTTATTATAGGTCCAATTTCCCCTCATTCAAATTCAACATTGCCCCGTATACGTTGAATAATAAATAAGATACAAGTAGTTTCACAAGTAGTTAGATACGTTTTTCTGCATCAGCTATTTCAACCCTGGGGATGCATCCATCCAGGATATTCAGAATGCATCGTGAATGCAGATGCAATATGCAACGCGTCTTTCCTTCCACTTGAAGAAATAGCATCAATTGCGTTCCGATGCTCGAATATAAAAGTATTCCCTAACCAAACGCCCCCCCCGCCCTGCCACCCCCACAATGTGTACTTGCTTTAGCTTCTGCAATCTAAGCTCAGAAGCGCGGAATTCTTGTGAATCGATAAAACACAAGTGACCGATATAAACGTAGCCACACCTTGGAGGTTTGTCGAAGGGTTTACGAAATTCAAAGAATTATCGGGTTAACGAGGTGATTGAAAAAAATGATGAAAATAAAAATAACTGCCATTATAAAAATTTTTATTCTTCATCTTACAACGATTTATCGGACGTACCTGTGCTACGATTGCAAGTTCCCTTCTTGGCATCTTTTTTTTTTTTATAGTACATGGAGCATATGCGCGAAGAGTGAAATGTTCGGGGATGGAAAAAATACGAGCCCCTAAAAAATTTCCTCGTAAATTTATTCGTGCTACCCGACATTCGTTAAAGGGCATTAAAAGAAAAAAAAAAGAGTTAAGTAAGGGAGGAAGGGAGAGATAAAAAAAATAAAAGTGGAAATCGAAAAACTTTTACGAAATACTAAATGACGTGGTACTATCGTGGGGTTGGTATTCGAAATAACTTTTTTGAGTAATCCTTACAATTTTGGATATGGTATATGTAGGTCCAAGTAGTGTCCAGTGTCTGACTAGTTTTGTCATTTACTACTTGACTGTGATATATATTTTTAATTATTGCTAAACAGTGTATGTAACATTTTTGAAAAATTATTACAGATCGCGTTTCACTATACAAATTATTGTTAATTGAATTTAATCGATCGATTTTCCCTTTTTTTTTTGAGGTGCCTTAGTCGGAGCCCTTGTATTTACCTATCGGCATTTATTTCTGGGGAATCGATATACCGTGAATCGATGTAATATCCAATGAGAAAAAAAAGTTGACCTCGTTAAAATTATTCGAAAACGAATTCAACTTTTGTATGAGATTTTAACACAGAGGTCGCTGCATTTGACCTATATACGGATTAGCGTGTAGAAGGGTGACTGACCTCTTGACGCTATAGCGAATCGAACTAGAATAGGAGTCGATTTTGCTTGCATGAAAGGAAACGAGTGAATTTTGAAAACTATTATTGATTGGATTTATCATTTTTTTTTATTCAAATGTTTTTTGGTAAAAATTTCATAATAATGCTATTATTTACATTTATCGTGAATATCTCTGTTTGCTGTTACGTAACGCAGTTTCGTTTCTCTTTTAGGTAATTAGCGTAAAACAATACGAGGAGCTCGTATTATATTTACTTATAATATTTATTCAGTTCGGAATCAAATAAAATCTAGAATCGTATTGCATCAAGATTTTTTTTCCGATTATTTCATCTCGTCTTCGTCAATAAAGAACTTTGCTCTTATATCGAATTACATTCAAGTGGAAACGCAAATAAAATCAATCACTGTACAGTTGGTTTATTTGAAGTTTTCTTTTAAATTTACTTTCAACGCGTGGTAACAGAGTGCGCATAACGTCATCGTTGTAAAATATTTGTTTAACAGTTTTTGTCACTGAATGTCGATCATTATGATTTTTTTTGACGTAATAATTTGAGAATTTTATGTAAATTGATTACTTAAAAAATTTTTTTTTCATCAACTTTTATTCGATTCCATAAACCAGAATTTCGTCCAAATTTTACACGAGTTTTATGTCCCATTTTACGAGTAAACTTTACGTGAGATGTCGGGATTTTAATGTGACGAATTACAAATCCATATAAATGCACATTGGGTTGATAAAAAAAAAAATGTTATAATAATAGCAGACAATCATAGTTCAAAATAAATATAAATATAATATCATTCAAAAATATTCAATCAGTCAGATGAAGTAATTTTTGAAAATTTTTCCAAATAAAAACGTCCAATCTTTATCAATTTTCCAACAGTTTCCAATAAAGCCAACATCGTTACCACATTTTCAAAATTTGCGTTAGTCTCGACTGTTCGATTAAAAGAAGTTTGTATTTCCATTTCAATTTCAGCCATGCTATTATTAGAGCCTAACCGAATACCAGGTGTAATAACGTACGTCTATACTAAGGCTCGTCTATCACGAATGTCTTACCTGCCAGTAATCAGGTCACCAACCATGTAAACTAGCTAGAGTAACAATCACCTGGAATTGCAATAGCTGCAGTCGGTACGTAAAGACTTTGCAAAATAATGCATTCGAGGAAACGTAGCATAGCACGACATAAAAAAAGTTTTTAAATTTATTTACATGGAATTGAGTATAAAAATAACAATTGATTTATCATTATCGCATATGACTGTACCAGTATTTTTAAGGTACGAAACACAATGAATTTACGTATTATGAACAAAAAAAATGTTTGACTATGATATATTATAAGCTGCAGATATATTTGTGTACGGAATTGCGATTTAAATTATATTGGATTTCTGAGCCGGATTCACGTGAATTAAATCAGGCCACGAAACGCCTGGTTATGTTTGACGCAAATATCGCTTCAATGCGGAAATAATACTTTCGCATATTTGGTAGCCAAGTAGTCGCGAATATATTTCGCAAGAGAGTAGGACAGCTTTGATATGTGTGGAATGTCTGGTATGTCTTCCAGCTTCTCCTAGGCAGCCAAACATAACAAGCAGTTGCAGTTTCATCTCCGTAACGGGTTATGAAATTGCAAAATGGACCATTTGCGCATTTTTTTGCAAAACTTTCTACAGATCTTTTTCGCGAGGAATATTAATAATTTTTGCAATTATATTTTCGCGTATAATTATACATAAATTGAATATATATTTTTATTTGCACTGTATTGTATTCTGACTGCTTTGTATTATTACGTAATAGGGAAATACGGAAATGGAGGATAAATCAAACGCATTGTTTGATTCGCAGATAATTGGACTGAATGATCAATCAGTCGTGCCGAGTTAATTGATTTAATTCAGATTGTCAAACCAAGCTCATGGCTGTTCTAATGGTTTGCGAAATTCTCAAAGGAAATCATTGAAAATGAATTTTGACAATTTGCGAAAATTTCGCCCGCCTAATCGCGTACTGGACTTTGACAGTGATATATAAGCCCGAACCCTCTTGTACGTGCAAACGCCCTTTCAGTTGCAATACGCACTTGCTGCTACTGATGGATTGATAATCAGTCGAATGATTGTGGTGGCTATGGATTTGCAAAAAGTCGTTATCGATCGCGCCAAAAATTTAGCGAATTCATCGTGACTCCGATAAAAGCTGCTTTACGTTATTTCGCTAAATTTCTGTTCTATTGTCTGACGTTCGCACGGTGCTAGGTCGTGACTACTTAATAGTCGTACAGTCAGCAGATTGACTGATGAATTCATTGTCAATGAAAAAAAAAAAAAAAAAACAGTCAATGCAATGACACTCGAATTTATCAGTGATCCATTGACACGAAATAACAGAAGTGTCATTCACGGGAATTTGACAAAAAAAAACTTTTTATTCTATATCATTAGCTTTATAATTAATAAGGGAATGTAAAAAAAAAAACTTATTAAGTAAATTTATATTTCAGTAAAAGCTACATGGTAAACAGTCGATTTTTTATGATCTGTCTACCGAAGATGAAAATCACAAATTTGCTTGGTCACGAACGTATCGTGATTTCGCGGGGATCTCTTAATGAGGCAAAATCGTGATAAGACATTTTTCAATGTACAAAAAGTTTGTCCCATTTTTTTGTTTGACTTGGCATTTATTAATGAGGTTGTATCTTTTGTACCGGACGGCGACGTATTAGCTTGACAAGTTGGGAACGAGCATGTTGGACATTTATGAAATTCCATTTGGTTGTCACGTGACACCCAGGCAACTAAATTCGTAATTAGTCAGTACAGGTCTGATAAGAACTTTTTGTTGGAATTGAGAACATTTTTAGAGATATCTGTTTTCAGTAATATGTACTTTGATGCATGATTGAAAGAAAAAATTAGTTATATAATCATTGAGTACTTATCATTTGAAAATTCAAAATTTAATTACATACAGGCTTTCACACTGATTGAGAGTAATCAAAATTTTATCGAGGTCGTTTAATCCTAAGAGGATAACCTTTTTCTGACCTACGTTAAAGATAACGAGGCTTGGCAGAAAATTTACGTAGGTTATCCTTCCGGGGTTAATTACATATGAAACGTAGTTAAATAAATTGCATAAGGAAAGTTACACGATATAAGGATTGGTTGGTTGGAACATCGCCTGAAACTTAATTAATCAACCTTATATTACATCGAAACTTTGGTTCGACGTTAACACAATCGCCATGTTAATCATATGGGTCTTTGCTCAATTAGGTTTACCGATAAATTCGTCCAATCTAACGTTAAGCTGAAAATTCCCTAGATTCATTTCCCATAGTTTTAAAATATATTGATTAAACTTCCAAAAATTTATTCATTACACATCACATACGTTGAAATCAAGATTACTTGTAAAAAAAAAAAAAGTTTTCAAAATTACAATAAAAAATTGTCCAAATTTATATTCAGACGAGCATTTTTAATTTTATTTGTAAGATTACGTTGTAAAGCGGTTTGAAAAAACAGACTGGTGTAAATCTGTGGCTCGTTTGCTTAATAGTTGGCACAAGTGAGGAGCAGGGTCTTTACGAGGGGCGCGCATTATCTCCCTGATAAAAAGGCCAAATCGAGATTGACCCCAGAAGAGAAAATCCACGTAAACGGCAACCCCCCATTAAGAGAAACGAGCGGATGTTTCTACGTGGCTGTGTGAGTGACTATAGAGACAGGGAAAAAAAAGAACTAGAAGTCTAGTAACTTTTATTGACCTTTGAAATTCTATTGACGGACACCCATTGGAATTTAATGAAAGGTAAAAATACGAATAACGAAAGCGATGAATTTAATTTTGAAAATGTACAATATACAGCTATTATTACGCACAAAGGTCGGCAGTTCGATAAGCTAAGGGGGAAGGAAAGAAAGAAAGAAAAAAAAAAAAAGAGGATCAAATACTTTTGTAAAATTTATTTTCATCGCTGTCGAAATAATTTAGTTACCCATCAGAGCCCTCTTTATGCTTACCCTTTCACGTGAATCAAAGCGAATGTAAAGCAAGAAGGAAAGCACCCTCTGATTTATTTCAGTAATATCCGTAATAGCGGCGTAAGGGTGGAACGACGTTATTGAATTTTCATATGGAACCGTGGAGGAATGAAAAAACAAAAGTTACAAATTCCCACGCAGTTTTAAAATTAATCAAACAACCCCTAATGACGACCTTCAACATCTGTACAAATATATATACAAAAACGAATATTTTATTTTGGCATAAAAAATTAAGCGACATTTTTTAAGGGTTGGTTTATCTACGCAAATTGTGTAGTTCCTGACATATGATGCATTATTGACCGTACAGGGTTGACGTCGCAGGGTTGGTAGCAGTGATAGGTATGGTCGGCAAATTGCCAGCTGGGATATTGATAGGTTAGACAGTTGGCTGCCTGACTGAATCTCCCGCGGGTCTCTCAACAGGAACGAAGCAATCCCGAACAGATTCGGATTCGTCTGACCCTTTTGGATCTTTGAGAGTGGCCACCCTTTTTTTTTATCTAAGGTCACATGCCACCCAAGCACTTTTTAACGGTTGGCATCATTGGCTGAGATATTGACTTTACCTTAGGCGAGGACAAATAATATCCTAGTATATCAAATGTTCATTGAAAAAAAAATTAATGTTTTTTTTTGGGAAAATTATTATTTTTTTGGACAATTTCTGTAAGCTCATTTTCCACGATACAAACGGCAACCGCGAAATTGTTTTATTCATGGTTATTCAGTGACTATCAGAAAATTATTAAGTATGCCAGAAACGAGAGCTGCAGTAAATTTGGTTAACAGTTATGGCTATTATCTGTGCAACGAGGCTAACTATACGTATACTGAGTAATCGATAAGTAATCTTAAGCACTGTCTGACGTCACAGAGGTGTAAATGGCTGAGTGAAAATTATACTGAATTTAAAAAAAAATATACATTATTTACCATATGAAAATGTTGAGCCACGTTGGCACGAGAAAGACGAATCATTTATTTAGGCCTTTGATAAATATTACATTTGTACTTCGTCAATTGAAAATAACGAAATTCTCAGCTTAAGAAGCGATGCAAACTGTAAGGATTGTGTGTCTGGTTATTTATGAGGTTATGAATCTTTCAATGAGGCCGCCAGGCGAATAGTACCACAGTCTTACACTAGTGGCGCCAGCAGCGCCAAAGTCCTTCGCCCACGTCAAACCCGAATACTCGCGACATTCCAGGCAACGTCGATGGTCACAAAACTTTTACAACGTATTGTACCAGTAGAATGAAAATTCAAGTACTTTCTTGAAAATTGAATCGGCACGATTATATATTTTCGATATTGTTACTTTTTATTTCTTGGCCATCGACGCAAGTGCTTTACGAAATTACCAGAAAATTGATAAAAACAAGTCATGAAAATTGTTAAGTGTCAATTTTAGTTAATAATAATAAATAATTACGCGTTATCGATCCACTCGTTATATTAAAGTAATATTACGACCTGGCGCCATGATGCTTTTATTCCCCAAAAAATACGACCAAATGATCGATTACCCGAATCATACGATTTGTTCGTAGCAACCTAGTAGCGATTTGCCATGATGCTTACGTGCCCGTAAAAGTGACGCAATATCCGGTTATCCTGACAATTAATAATTTGAGAATAATCCAGTGTATATTTTTAGCTCTTAACTATCCCGCTCTGTTATTTAAGCAATACGTTACTGGCCCCTATAGACTTGCCATGGACTTTCTTCAAACTCACCCAAGCGTATTTCTTGGCTGCGATTTGTCTTTTTTTCTTTTCTTTCTTTTGAATGTCGTAATACAGCCATGGCGCACTTCGGTCGTTTCTTGTGGATGTATTCTTAACGATCGTCTTGCAGTACTGTATCCTGCCGACTTAACGAGGCTACCAACCTCTTAAATAAAATATTCCATTTACCACTCAGTGCTAACGGACAGTACTGCTAGGGTTTTTCTTTTTCGAAAAAAAAAAAAAAGTAGATACACTGGGCTATACGGCACTGGCACGTCTTGTATGAATAATTTTTTTAATCGCTTTAACTTTGCACAATATTAAATTCAGAGTCGAGATTATGGTGGTATTATGAAACTGAGAGCTTCGGTACACTATAATAGGTTTAGAATATAGTTACTACGGTAGATTTGTCTAGACTTCTTCCTACTGTATGAGGCTCTTATTGGTAGTCTTCAAATGGGATTTAGGGCTTTGACGTACGTCGAGTAGGGTATATGAAGATCTACGACGGCTTAGAAAAAAGAAAGATGTGGTGGACCTCAAAGAATTTTGAAATATTTACTGATTCTGTGTAATCTCGGAGGAGGTCAATCGTAAATAAGGGCTCGAGGTCCAATTACGGGTAAAGAGTAAAAAAACGTCACACGAATGTTTTTCTCTTTAGCATCCAGTCCAACTTCAGTAAAGCAGATAGGTACGGGGAGTACTTCCGAAATATCGTAAAACCGCTACTGGTCACGAAGCCGTTTACAAAACGAGAAGCTCAACGAGTACTTGGAGAATACGTTTGAAAAACCCCGCGGAGTTGGCGGGTAGCACGCTCAGAAGTTCACGGTGGGCGATGAAAATTAAAGGGACAATTTCTGCAGCAGAATTGCCAGTAAAGATACAAAAAAAGAGTATAAAAGAAAGATTGTCGGCAGAAAGAAATTTTGGAAAAATTTCCACTTCGAAAATACAAGCCAAGTAAAACAAAAATAACCTCGATATCAAAATCAGTAATAACTTGCATAAGAGATAATAACCCACACCAAATTTTTTTTTTCAATTTTTATAAAATTTCAAAAAAACTAACCTGGATGCACTTCGTGCAAGATACAAGGCAGAGGACGGCGCCAGTGAGTCTCTGCGATCGCAGCGACATCTGTACTGGTGAGACACGTGTCTGGCTCGATAAGAAGCGGCGACCGGTTGAACCAACGGCTGCGGATCGTCCAATCGGCAGTGCAGCTCGATATCCGGTACCGATCTTGTGGCCGGATCCTCAATGGTATTACTTTCCTCCGAGCCACCGAGACCAGACACAGACAGCTGTGGCGACGCGATCAGAAACGTCGCCCGATCCTGCCTGGTTAAAACCGGTTTCCCTTGACCACCGGCAGAAGCCACGACAACCGGCGGGGGTGGCCTGCTGATAAGGGCTGCCGTCTCGTCGCTGCTACCATATTCAGTACCAGTCCCGCCCTCTTGAGATCCAGCATTTCCGTTCAAGCTCATGGCTTCGCTTCTTGTACCGATTTCCGGTTAGCCGCGTCACGTCCTCGTCATTTCCTGCAACAAGACCGCATTACGTTTCAATATCGGGCAAACCCGAACTCTCATTCACTCGACCGTACACACTGCCATCAGCTATGGAATCAATAAGCCCAAGCGGACGAATGCAATTTATATTCACAATATTATGCATTTAAATAAACACGTCAATTTCAAACCGATAACTACAACCTCCCGCGATACAATTGTTCATATAAAACAATTAAATCCCCACCGCTCGGTTTATCGTATCATGTTTAATTAAAGTTCTCCGGTAGTCGTAATTACTTTGGTTACCGTTCGAATAACAATGTAGACTTCGCCGGTGCACACCCCTTATATATAGGCTTCGTTTTAATGGCACCGCCGTATCTTCAAGGAAGCTCGTTACTTTTCTATATATACTTTATACGGGCGACACTTTATCCTACCCGGTACTAATTCTTATTTGTAATTGAGCCGAGTATGGAATTACAGGCGGAGCTATTTGCACTGTTAGAAAATTAACTCCTTAAACGTCCACGATATGAAATACCAATTATTGCACGGAGTATAGGGTTGCCTATTGTTACAGGTACATTTTCATAAGAAATTATCCTTAGAAGATCCTATTACCCATACATCTGCTACAAAGGGAAGCCATCGAACCGCATCTACCAATCATCAGCGATTGACTATATATATATATATATACACACTGTATACTTCCTACAATATTTAGGATCATGATAGATTCTCAATACAATCCCTATTCTATTCTGGACTCGGACTATTGCGCATAATAGTATCGCGGGGAATGAAAGTTTAATACGATAAAATAGTATCCTATCCGACGTACTGGTGGTTACGTGATAGTTTTCGGTATAGTGCCAATAACAGTGGCAGTAGTGGTAGGCGGAGTTGGTCAGACCGAGAATTGAAAAGACATCATGAGCAAAGAGTGCCACGCAATTTATTCTTACTTCGTTTCTCCCTTTCTGTCCTGCCCTCCACCCTCTCTCTTTCCTTACCCATTCGTCGTTCGAGAATCGATTTTATCGAGCACGTTCGAGTAGCTGGTCCGATCCTAAAAAATTCAGGCCGACCTATAGCGGACTCCTACTACTGTGAGAACGAACTTTAGCGAATACACGGATTTAATGTACATAGTCTAAGGGGAATTGGATACACGGCCACTTGCGTTGGGGTGGGACGAAATTTTGGTCTGGGGGAAAAGTCGAGGTTGTAGAAATCGTGAGGAAATTTTACATTGACCTTGAAAAATTTTAAGAGCTTACTTAATTAACATGGAATTCATTCAGGTGCGGAAGTCATACTGGTATTTTATGCCGTCTGCTGTAAATTTTTGAGGCCAATAAGAGTAACGTGAATTGAGATAATCATGATGGTATGGGAGATTTCTTTTTTTAAAAAAAGCTCGAAATTCGTGGTAATTGGACTATAATTAACATACGTGACGCAAGAGGCTGTCACGACCGCAATTTTGAAATTTAAGGGTCTCTTACTTTATAAGTCCGTCCTTGCAAGTACAGACACTGTAATACAGTTGGAGTGCTTTAATGTTAATATAGGTTAAGTATTGATGAGTAAATCAGGATACGGACTGAAATTAAGATTGTTATTTTATTCTTATCAGGATCTGTACGTAGGGTGTTCATTATTCTTTTAATCCGACTGAAGTAGTTTAAAAAAAATATTTGACTATTTCATATACTATTTTTCTACCATAGAAATCTTAACAATGACCTTTGCATTAGGGACAGTTTTACGCGGAAAAGTGCAACGATGCACCCGGCGTCGGTGCTAAATGCAGCAAATGCATTCTACAGCCAGTGAATTGTTTGCAATTTTCTCTAGTACGTAAACTGGATATTTACACGTGATGAATCTGTATCCGCGCTGAAGAATGATGAACGAGTCGCTGTGTTCATTGAACTGCAATCGGCAGCACTTTAGGATCGCGAAACAAAAAAAAACAGTTTCAATTCGTCGAGATCGTAAAAGTGCACTATTTTCCTCGGATGCATTCGGGATGCATTTTACGTGCGCATTGGGCATTTATCTGACGCCGATGCACCTGTCAAAATGCATTATAAACATCACTTTGCAAAATAGACTTTTTTTATCTGGGAATTTTCTGTGGATTAAATGCATGAAAAATTCATTCCAATATTATTCTTATCAGCTGCAGGATCTTCCAGGTAGGATAAGTTAATCCATTGCAGTGGCTTTGCATTATGCAATTATACGACGGCGCATCGAGTTTATAATATAAATTTGCATATGATTTACCTCATGCACTATGGGCAATAAATATTTGCATAACGTTTAATTGATTGCACTAATTTTAAATGCAATTTTCGATGCATCCGCTCGAGGTGTATGTGCATTCGTGGTTAGCGTGGATTTTGTTTTTATATTTACAGTCTAAATGTAGTCGCGCGGTAATTATTCGTAAAAAAAATTTTCAAAATTTTTTTCACCTCTTTTTCTCAACAGATATTGTTTATTACGCTCGGAAATAATGCAGGAGCTTCAAGCAAACGTTCGAGGGAAGTAGTAAGAGTGAAGGCAGACCTCTGTAAAACATGGCGGAAAAATGCAAATCCCTGCCCTATGCATATTCATAATACACTGTGCCCTTACTATGCGCATTTTAAGGAGATCATCGAGCCTAAAATACGACGTCTTATTAATCAGTCGAGCGATTTCGCGAGTCACATGAATTTTCACCCTCAAATTTCGTCAAAATGACGATCAAAGGAAACAAAAAAAAATCTAACCCACATAATAAACGTGCTTTATACATTTTTTGAACACTGCAAAAAAATTTTCCCCAAATTTACGTAACAGAAAGTTTATGAGCTAAAAATTTTTTTCAAAATTTTAATTAACCCTCCTTGTACTCAAACAACTCGTACCTGTCCGTACGACCCCTTATCAGTTTCAATATGCTGTGCCAAGTATCCAAGGGGAATTACATAATGTTGCATAATTCGTAGGAATTCAAAATGGCGGCTTCCCTGGCCTCGCCCAAACCCCTGGGAATATGTTGCTGTTTACAATGACGCCTGAATACGTATCCTTCACATGGTAAACCCATTATGGAAAACTAGTTCGTCTCGCACCTCTCGAACTCGACAGTTATTACGAGTTTCATGATATATTTGCATGACTAATGACAGCCAATGGCGTTCACACGTCCGCAGACAGTAGCGAATACGTTGAAACAAGAACAATAAACAGTGAGTCAATTTTGCACATAGATTTTCAAATTGCATAAAAAAGTAGCACAGTGACAAAATAAGGAAAAAGAAATTCTAGCCTCAAATTTCGTATAACGATAATAATAAAATTGCTCCTGTAAAACGTCAAAATTAAATGTCTAGCCCGACCCGCACGTTATCTCCTACAAGAAAATATCATACATCCCGACTGCTGATCTTTCCGCATACGCGTCCCACATTCCATTCTTCTTTAACAACCATAAAATTTCTTCCTCTTGAAAACCAACAATCTTTCCACGTCCAGAGCATGCTATAAAATCGTCAGGTCACTTCCGGGACATATATCCAGACACAGACCCCCCATATATATACAGGGACAATTTTACAGTATAATCTTCCCCGTATCAACGCAAAGTGACGTAATGGTCAGAATGACGTATCTCCACGGATGAATATATAAAAGACAGGTAACTGACCTAATTGATGAAAAAATCATTTTACCAAAAAATTCATAACGTCACTATCACACTAATTTTCAATTTTCGTCGAACTTGAACAGTTAAGAATAAAATTGACGGTAAAAATAAAATTTTGCAAATAGAAATTGCGACTTCAGGAAACACAGTGCCCTCGCCGAAAGTCATTCCTCTCGCGTAACTTCCATATACTCCCCCACTTCTTCCTGTTTCACCCCCTTCAAACCCTTCCCTCCAGAAATACCTTTCCGTCCTGGAATTTTAAGTGGTCCTGCCAGCCCCTTGAATTTTCAATAGTACGTGCCCCTTCGTTCCTCCCCTTCGCCATTCTCTCCTTTTCTTATCCATTCGTACCCCCTCCCCCCCCCCCCCCCTGTCGCAAAACTTGACCTTTGAACCGCTCTCATTGAAATTCCATTCCTACAGAGGAATTGATTCTCTATCACTTACAGCCCAAGTATCGAATCGAAAGACCCCCAGCATCCGTCCCGTTTAAATAGCTGTACCCACTCGTCAGATTTATCTCGACTGAATTCGCACATTTCGAATACGAAGATATATACAGATATACATTCGTATGCGTTATACATCGCGAAAATAATACGTGGGGCGTTCGATAGAAACGGCGGGAAAATTTCAATAGCTCTCGTTTGGTCTATATTTCAAATTTCGTATTTGACAATCGATATGTTTTATTTGCACAACTATATGAAAATTCGATCATGCGACGAAAGTAAACTGAAGGAATAATTATGGAGAGCTATTTCAGCAGCGTATATGGTACAGGGGTAAACATACGGGTACGTGCAAAAGTCAATAAAGTATCAAAAATTAATACAAAATTTGATACACAAGCCATATACTGTTGAGATCAATGAAATCGAATTACTGATATTTAACCGGAACAGGATATAGCTTCGTTTCCGCGATAATAAAAAAAAGGTACGCAAGTCTCATGTATGTACGTATATGGTTGTATAATAATTGGTGTACGTTATACCGCAAACAATGTAATTCTTGTTCTGTCAACCTGCGTCAGTTTACGTGACATTTTGCCGGGTTAGGGTAAAAGGCCTGTATTATGAAGATATATGAGAAGGCTTCATATTGTTCTCCGGCCCGAAGAAAGATTCTCTCCATTATCAGTACATTCTTATTGTGGGACCTAGCAGATATGGGGTTACTCGCTCAGGGCCGTAGGAGATAAGGAAAAGTGCCCCGGGGTTGTTAACATTGATTAACAGTATATATGCACGTATTCATATGCCTGTATATTGCATATCAATAGGTATACCTACTGTTATGGAGACTAATGAAATTACGAAGAAAAAAAAATTTGAAACCAAAAAATTTTTTTTTCGATTGTCGTTAATTCGCTCTCGCGGGATCTAATTAGAAGTCGCTTTTTGGTTCCTTGGGAAGTTTGCGAAAAGATTTTGTGCGAGGTAAAATATACCTACTTGTTATATATATATATATAACAAGTAACTATAGCTATAGGTATAGACTTATTATTTATAGGATACCAGTCTAGTGGTAGGTTTGATTAAAGGGGTTGCGCGTGAAAGGGTAGCTGCGTGACCTATCGACCTCCTGGGGGTCGTGAGTTGCCATAAAGAAAATTTTTCGGCTGTCCTATCAGAATTTCGTAATACAATAGAAATATATTAATTTCTTACTTTTTGGATATTTTGCAGGAACGTGATCGATGCTGCAAAAGAATTTGGAAAATATAAATAAATTTTTCTTTTGCTTATATCGTTATCTACGTATGAGCGATTTGTCAGTGTGTAGTATGTGAAGTAATGGCGATCTTAAAAGTTAATGTAATCGAGCGGTAATTATCTGAGTGACTAATTATCTGATGAACGTGTAGAATCTTCCCGAGGGATAATTTTCGTATATTTTAATTACCGAATTAATAAGTTTTAATGTCTGACGAAAGAAGCCCGGAAAGAGAGGCGAGGGGGAAGGTAAGGCGGTCGCCCCTAATGGTTTTGAAATTTGAGACGTTACTTCCGGAAACTTCAGGTCATAATTAACGAGTAAACGATATAATCGAAGTCGATATTATGAGTCGAATATGTCAATTAGAAAATTGATACTTTTGTAAACAATAGGTTGTGAAGAAAACTTTATTATTTACGTCGTTACGATTTGACGTAATTATAAAATTTATCTTCCGGCGATAAATAAATAAGCGATTATTAATTGGGATTAATTATTGAGATTTTTTTTAATTATCAATAACCGATCTAAATTCGGCAGATAATTTGGTTATATATAATGAAAATTCTTGCGTCTGGCTTATTATAATCTAGTTCAAGCTTTTTGAACTCTGGTCGAGGATACTTTAGCTAAAGTTGAAATCCGACGACTTCTTCGACCTTAAGGAACGTAATTTTGAAAAAGGGGAATGAAGATTTGAATCGAAGTGGAAGAAAAAGAAAAATGCAAATAATTAAGGGGAAATGATGGGAAACACGAAAGTTGAGATAAGGAATCTATCTAATTTACCGTAATAGGGAATATAGATCAAACGAAACAAAGAGAAGTTCGTATATATATACAGTACGTGGGCTTAAATTCAGGCGTCTAAAGTTTACGAGGTTATTTGGGCGTCGCTTTTCGTGCAGCCGTCGTTGCTTCGCGGTCGTTAAAATACGACGCCACACGTACCTGTCTGTCCGTATCAGCAAGAGACATCGTTTCCGAGACATCAAGATAAAAGAAGAATTTTTTATTCCGTGCACAGTAATAAAATTGCAAATACCTAGGTTTGGTAATATCTTGAAATTTTGGAAATTTCAAGAAAACTCGAAAAAAAAAGGTTCAATAATTTATATTAAAAAATGTCTATCACCCTTATAATTATTACCAGACACGTTTGATTGATGACATATAATCCCTCGGGATTAAACAGATTTAATCAATGTCATCTGCCATATTTCGGTTTAATACAGGGTCCCAGAGGTCGCGCACCTGAGGGTAGTTCAGAGGTTCCTTATCAGACGCTCATTAATGAATTAGCTATAAATAGTAACTAGCAAACTACCCCAGCTCGACTTAGCGTCCAACTTAATTGCAACAGGATCAGACGTCATTCCCACAGTTGACAGCTTCATTAGATTAATTATCCAAGACCTCCAAGTGTTAGCGATCTCACCCCCAGAACTCTCTGCTTATCGGCAAAATGAACCTGCTGGCAGTTTAATTGACGTCAAAGAGAAATAATTTCACCCGACGCACACTGTGCAAATTTAACTCAGAATTTGATTTTGGGAATTAAAAAAAAAAAAATTATCAAAATTTTTCATATTTATTAATTTTCGGAATAATTCGCCAATTTTCGCACACGCCAAATTACCAACCAATCGCGCTCTCAGCCGTCGTCCCTAATCTCGACCGGATGTCGATAAATCTCAACTTTTGACACTTTATTTCGCGGACTTTGCCGCCTCGAAAGTAGGTCGAAGATAATGCACCGATAGGAGGTTCTTATGCCAATGGAAATTCAAGAGTGCATTCGAGTGCTTAACAAAGTGCACTGTAAAGATCGCCAGAGTTTTAACATGGGATTAAATATTAAATTTAAAAAAAAATAATATAATAATAATTAACCCCAACCGAACCAAGTATAAAAACCTTAAACAGTCACACAAAACCAGAAAATTGCAATTTCCTCGTTCCAAGTAAAAATTCAAAATTTTCATTGTTTTCCCACGTGACCCGATAGAAATTTACGATTCCTCCATAAACGAAATTTACATTATAAGGGCAATAACGCACACATTCCCCACCCTGCCCCCCTGCTTCCAGGACTCATTGTGCGTATTCGATGCGTACGTATTTTATTATGTATCGGGTGTTTGCGTTACAACGGACGTCAATTAATGGCTGTCCCACGTCAGGGTTGCGTGACGTGAAAAAATATTTGCAAGGTGCCACCTAATAACGTAATATGTTCTACAATATATATATAGGCACATATTCACACACGCGAGCACACATACGGCACGTACACAAGATATTATTATTATTTCCCAGCTGTAAAACTAGTCCAGGTAGATTTGCATAGAAAGAGGATCTCGTATCGTATTTCTCTTGTTTATCTTCTCTCTGAGATCATCTTTCCCCTGTACGTCGCTTTATCTTTGTTCCTTTACATTGTTCATCTTTCCCTCTGCAAAAGATACGTGTACACTGATAACAGTTGTAAAAAAAAAATATTTTTTCAAATGTCCAAAAATAGAATGGGATTGACTCAGATATTTCTGTATTATTAAAATATTTATTGATAAGAATAAATACGATTCGTATGGATGTTTGTCGGTAAAAGAATCTTGGCAATTTCATCCCATTAGGGCTGCATTGTAAATGCAATTTTTTTCCCGTTTGCGTCACGCACAAAATCCCATATGGTCCATATATCATTTTTATGCTGAGGAAATTCCCTAGTGATGTCACCCAGTGATGGGATCTGTGCCAGTAAGTTTTTTTGTGTGAGCGGGTGAATACGTGCGTAAGTAGGCAGATGCGTAATCTTACACACACGAACAGCCTCTGGACAGATAAGGACGCAACCTGTTGCTTTTGAAGAAAAAAAAAGTTTAGTGATACTGAAAGTTCCTGTAGATCAAATTTTTTGAGTATGCAAAGTCCAATATTTGAGTTTGTATTAATTTTTGGAACTTTTGTATAAAAATATGAACAAATTATTTTTTCAATTCTTCAATATTTTCGTGCCTGAAATTAGAGCCTCGTGTAGAAATATTTTTTGAAAAATATTTCGACGGGGGTATATAAGTTTATTTTATAGTTTGCTCTCTTAAAAAAAATCCTGTAGAAAACTTTGAGAATCTCGCGAGAACATGTAAATGTTAAAGCATCGCGGTTACGCGTATACCGGGAGTTTCGAAAGTAACGACTTCATTTTCCAAGATGCTCGAAACTTTCGGGCCTTTCGAAGGTAGGAAAGTTTTGTACGATACTAAAAAAAAAAAAAAAAAAATTTGCAAAATCTTATCGCGAGCGAACAGCAAACTTCGTTTCGTGAAATATGAAAAATGTAAGAACAACAAAAAAATCTACTTGAATTTCCATTTTCATTCGTAACTCGATGTTTCATTAAAACACAAAGAGAGAGTAAATACATTATACGAATTAATATTAAATCGTGAAAAATGTATATTACTTTGAAAAAAAAATGTCCTACGTAATGTAAGACAACACAGACCAATATTCCTGTCGACTGCAATTTTCTCTAATTCCTTAATCTGTGTCGTACAGAAAATTTGTCCTGACTTTTCCCACTGAAATTGGATACCGTCTCATATAATATTCGGGTCGTGATCCAAGACGCAAAACCGCAGGTAGTTGCCAGACTCCATTTTGGTCCTGCCTATTAAACGTACATATACATAACACATATTAATATATAGATATATAGCTCGAAGTCTGGAGGACTTTACTACTGAAACATACAGACACTCTAGTAAACAATCTCCTACCGAAGGACCAAATAACTGGTACCTATATAATAGTACATTACATACTATAGTATTATAACAGTCATATTTCCTAGTATACAATTGCATAGTCAGTTTGGCATAATTAAATTGAATCTCTAATCAGGATAATCCTACAATTTCCGTTTCCCAGGATATTCCTGTTCATTGACTGACATAACGATCAGACTACTGACTTAGCATACCGGAAGTGAAAATTCGTGAAATCAGTAAATTTAATTGGAATCTTCAAATCTGTGACACTAAGATTTATTTATACGACTGAAAATTCGATTTAATCTAATAAAACCTCAACCTACGATAAGCAACTAGAAAGTTGGATAAAATTTTTTGAAACAAATCAGCAACCCAACTGATTCACAATCTTACAGATTTATCTAATTCTTATAAGATAATTCAGTTAGTTATAATTATTCATTTACTTGGTTATCTAATTATCTAATGTTATCTTGATCCAATTATTCATGCGTTATCTAGAAGATATATCAGTCCAGTTGGTAACTGTAATATATGTATACAACCTCGGTACACTGTACAGACATCCATTATATTAGTCTCATATCACCGAACAATAGTAGTTGGATATCTTCATCCAGATCAGCCAACAGTATGATCTGTCCTCTCATCTAATTCTGATCTGGTTCGTGTGATACTATCGGCATACGTATACCACGAAGGTAGCGTATTACCAAAATACGCATGAACCACTTTGCATTGACAACACAAGGTATTGCCAAACATTGTTCCCAACATTAACAGGACCCGACGTTACATTCAAAGTGCCCCGACAAAGCGAACCCGATAAATGCCGTAGGATTGTCACTTGTTGTTTGAAGTACGAAATCCACTGGCTGCTCCGGCCAGTCTAGTTGTTTTCACTACTGTCCAGGATTGAGGAATCCGAGAGGTCGGAATGTGATGGAAATCTGGTATATTCTTGGAAATTTTTGATAGGACACAAAATCATTAGAAATGTGTTTAGATAATGTGATTGCAGTTTTTTTTTATTAATTGACCTCGTGATTCTTGCTTTAAAAAAAAAAACGCGGTATTTCGAGGGTCATAGGAATTTATGTGTATAAGGAAATTCGATGCTAGAAATGGAGTTAACGCGGGTGGCGCTGCTATCGCAGATCAAGAAAATCCATGACGTAGATCGCAAGTAGGAATGACTTGAGAACGGGGCTTAAAGTTGAATCCGCTACTATCGGGGTTTATCGGGATTTGGCCTGCGGCTATAACAATGGCGTCGCGTTAATTACGATTCATGAGTTAACGTCTGGAATTCTGGAAAATCCGATGCTAAGGAACTGATCGATCTTTAGCCGTTTTACATTGAAATGGATTTGTTGAGAGTACCAAAATTATTGCTCTCGCTTAAACCGAATTTATTGTTTTTCTACTCTTCTTTTGTTATTTTATACAAAAACAAAGACTGGCGATCACTGGTAGCTTGCGGAACGCAACCAACCGACGGAATGACCATGCAACGTGGGATAAGATAAAAATAGACTTTATTTTTAGTCATTCCTTCTCCCTCGTCTTCGCATTTATTTACTCAGGTTGGTAACAACGCGATCTGCCTTATCCAGTGCGATTACGTACTGCCGTGTACATGGGGCTGTGGAATAAATTTTCTTGAATAAAGAATATATTTATTCTTAATAATTTACGAGCTGTATGAATTTCCTGTATAATACAGTGCGTTTCGTCCCTGGATAACTTTTTCCTTTTTATAACACAATTTGTTAATCGCTGATGAATGCGACCAAGGAGAAATATATATTTTTCTTTTTTTCGAGTAAAAATCTTTGACATGATTGATGATAATTTGCTAAATTAACTAACGAGGGATTTCCAATGTTTCACCTTTTTCTTGTAAATCCATTATAACTTTCGCAAGCTCTATTTAATCTGATCAATCGAGTGATCGATGATTAGCGTGATTGATCGATAGTCAAAGATTCGTTAACTATCCAGCTGCAATAATTTACCGAAAGTAGCGATTCGCAAATATTTCGTATAAATCAGGGAAACACCTGCAGTACGATAAAGAGGATCTGTCAGAGGTTTGAAATGTGGAATACAAAAATAAAGTTAAAAAATTTAGACAAGAGTATTGTAACGTATCGAGAAGCTGTTGTGGGGTTAAAGAAAATTGTTCTACGTGAGAGTCGAGACGTGAAGTCGATACTCGTGTATGAGGTGTAAAGAAGAAAAGAGAAGAAAAAAAAAGAAAGATAGCCAAGAAAGCTGAAATAAGAAAAATACAAAAATAACGGAACCATCGTTCTCTCAGCTTTTTTTTTTCAAAATTTCCTGAGACGTCAAAGAAAACGGTCAAACTTTCATCAAGTAATTTTATTATTTAAACGATCCACGAAAATAATCCAAATAATGACTGAGGTAATATCAATTTTTTTATCTACAATATTAATTTTGGTTTATCGCAGAAAACGAATAATTTATTATAAAGGAAAAACCAGCCAAGGCAGTTTGATTGTCGCAGTGACAACAGAACGAGGATGAACGATACGTCGTGCGAGATATAAAAGTGACGTAAAGAAAGAAGTACGAGGTAAATGCGAAACGTCCTGTTACAAGGAATAAGCGTATAAAAAAAAAGAGAAAAAGAAAATACGAAACTAAATGTCACCGTGGCTCTAGTAAAGATTTTATCACGGCGGAAAAACGTGCGGAAGCTCGTTAAAAGTGAGCCGAAAAAAAAATTCAAAAAATAAACGTCACCGTATATATCCCTGAGAAATATATAGCACGCCGGGCATGTAGAAATTGTCGGGCGGTACAAAAATTATTAAGTACAAATTACAAGTACGGATGTATGAAGAAAAAAAAATTATTTTTCAAATTGTTCTAAAGCACGAAAAAAATATTGAATCACTACGAAATCCGTAAGCTTCCTTCAGCTCCGAAATCCTCTGGCGACCTTTCGGGACCCGACAAATCCTCCGAAATCTAGCATGATCCCAAACAGAATAAGGGTGTGTATACGTACCCTATAGATAAAGACGGATAAGTCATATGATTTCTTATGGATGAAAAAAAAAAAGTCCAACATAAATTCGTGCATTACATTTCTTCTCTTTAGTTGACATTGGATAATATTGATCTGTCTTGTAAATAGAATATACGCCAAGTCATACAGTCATTTACCGGTAATCATATGTAAATAAGTACACCCGGTATATTTGCAGGACGGATAATCAAAGCCGACGGATCAAAGGGCTCCTATCAAAGCGGATACGGTGCTCGGCCATTCTATAGCTGATAAATGACAGCTGTCAAATGCACCACGTGTCACCCCGAATGTACCTTTTACACCTACAGGGCACTTCTCAATGATTCTATGACTATGTCCATAACATAGTTGCTCTACTGTTTTCAGTTATAGCGGGTGAAACAAAAAGTTGGCTAAAAATTACGAATTATTTACAAAGTGGCTGATCCTTACGCAAACTTTGTTATATTATACTTGACATTTACCCGATACGATCGTACTGTGTTGTACAAGTATGTAATACGTGAAAAGTTGAAAATTTTTAACGAGCCCCAAGAGGCCGGCTGAGAACTTTTTCTTTTTCTATGGCGTATAAGTGCCACCCCTGAGAGGGTAGCAAGTTGAGAAAAATCATTTATCCTACACAATATTTTCCCACAGAATTTGCGGCTTCTAAATCCTTTTTAAAGCGGCCACTTTTGCTGTATAAGGAACGAGGGTGGTTAGTAAGGGGATGAAAGAGGGGGCAAAAAATTCAGACTTTTTCGCAATGAACAAGCGAGAAAGGCGAATATAGAATCGTTTTCGGGGAATCACAAGAGAGAGAGAGAGAGAGAGAGAGAGAGAGTGGGATTCTCTGCTATCGTGGAATTCTGCCAGAGTTTTCTTTTACTTCGTTTTCCTTCCTTGCGGTAAAATCCCACGGAAAGCATCCAATTCTGTGGTGGTTGAACGTCCCGAGCCTTTAAGCGACACCATCAGCTTGGGAGTGGCTGAGAGGGAGAGAGAGAGAGAGAGAAATGAAAGTGGAGGGTAAAAGTTTTGGAAAATATAAATTTTTATATTTTTGTCTTTGTCTGACTTTTATGATGCTTCACTGCTGTTTATTGATTTATTGAAATTTTTATTAGAGATGATAATTGCCTCAGAGGAATTTTGTTTTTATTTTGTATTGTTATGTAATATTGTATCGGGCTATCGATGCATTTGAGAGAAGTGCATATGTAAGTGCATGTGCATTGGAATAAATCAAAATGAGACTCCTTTGGTAGAAAAGCTGCAAGTCCAAATATTTTTCCACAGGAATCGCTGGGGTATTGTGGTTGAGGATGAAATAATTCATCTCATATTCATCCCAAATTTCATCCGATCCGAACTTTTTTTTTTTCTTACACCGTAACATGAGAATTTGAAAAATACACCTTGAAATACTCATTTTTATTTATTCCAGAAGCTTCACTCGTTGTATAACTCCCTTCGTTAAAAAACCACTGAATAATTTCATAAACTCGGCAAAAGTTTTCGAAATATTTTATCCAAGCGTAATTCGCAGATACGTGAATTCCAGCCGTATGTGTATTTATTAGTTTTTCAACTTCGCCATCCGGTGGACCACCGACTCATTGAATATTCAATAAAATATAATTTTTTTTAATATAACAAGCACAGACTTATAATTCAAAATTATATAATCCCCTTATTTTTCTCATTTCTCCTTAGTATTGTCGTCCTAAAAATTCACCAGCAAGCGACAGAAATTTTCACGAAAATCGAAACCCATATGAAACTGTCTTTGAAATTTCAAATTTCAAATTCTCCGTCTGCGTTCCACCATGAAATACCTGTCAAAATCCATAGTCACCGTGAAATTTAGGGGCTACCATATACGTTTCGAAATTGGCCGTATCGCCATTTGTAATACAATCGGAAAAGCCACTTTGGTGACTGAACAGCATATATGCAAATACACGTCATATGCATAACGTGCCGACACATAAGCTTATAAGCAAACGTGTCACTTTTGAAAATTCGATTTAACAATGTGCATGCATACTTATATATCTATATATAGGATATTATATAAGTATCTATGCATATATAACTCCTGGTAGAAGGGCAAGGATACCAAACGATAGGACGTGTGTACTCAGCACATATGCATCGTATACGTATACATACCCAATATATCCCAAACTGTGCATATGCAGTCACACGTGCATACGCTATCAAGAATCATGCCAAATTTTTTCGTTTCTAATATGCGACGAGCGACATCAGAAAGTTCAGTCAATTTGACAGGACATCATTTTTATGAAGTATTATTGATAAACACATGGATTGTTCGTCATGTGTGTTTGAGGCCATTTACATTAAAATAACACATCGATTGTCATCGCAATGCAAAAAATTCATATGTGGCTTAATACTGTGATAATAATGCAGCTCGAATAGAAGTGTCAATTAAAACCAGTATTCGTTATTTCCATATCGCTATCAACGACCATTTGTTATTTATCAAGTTCCGTTTTCATACGCGCGTATAGATACAGTACACATATGTGGTATATGGTCGGCTTTACTTGAACGTTCATTTCCAACGCTTACAGAGTTATCGCGAACGGAGTATGTACATATGCACTTTTGTGACACAAGATTAATTATTTCTCTCACTATTTTGCATTTTCGTAAAAAAAATTTGAATACATAAATTTTTCAATTTTATTGCATTTTTGAAAGTGCATATAAAACTTGATTAATGCCTTGCAGTGTATCGAATGCAATTTACTCCCTGTTGCTGCAGGTGTAAATTGCATTTATGATGCATTTAGACCTGTCGCCGAAAGATAAGTGTATGCAACTGCATACACATATGTGCACTGGTGCAACAAAGCGCTTGCTTTATGCTCAGCTGTGGAAATAGGCAAAAATATGACTAAGGTAAGATCTGTCAAAGTGGAAAGTGCAGTATTTCACAGTGAATGCAATTCCACCGTGCATATACGCAGAACGCGCTGGTGCAGTTGTCGCTGCAACAATAGCAATTGCACTCTGCGTCGGTATCGAAAGTTCAGACTTTTCCCGCTTGCATCTGCAGTGGCGCTACGATAGTTTCGAACGTTTACAGGTAACGTAGTAATTAGCAAATATTTTATCGCACTTGTTTCTCTATTGGCTTTCTTGAAATGTCCAACGGCCGAGTTATCGCAGGCAGTGGTACCGCGGGTCGGAATTCCGGCAATCATCAGCAGAATGAGGAGTGGGTACGCCGGAAGTTGCCAGAGAGCATTTCGCCCTCCCTCATAAAAACGTCACTTCCGATCGCTCGACTCTACTGGAAGAATCCGTAGAGTGACATCAATTACGACCTGAAGCCCGGAACTCCTTATGGGGGCAGGATAATGGAAATACTCAGCACTAACGCGCGGGGTAGTTTCGTTACAACCCTTTGGAATGGCCACGTGGGGGATGACCGGTATGAGAAAGAAAAAAAAATCTTGAGTCAGAATTGAATTAAAAAAGAAAAAAAATTTCCCTCAAACGAAAGGATAAGATGAAATATTTTATATAAAAAAAAAGAAATTATATGTAATGCAATTTTTTTTTCAGTTCTTCGAGATCCTCAATAATGCCAAATTAATTGACTGCATTAGGGCAATTGATTTGATCACTCCAAATTCGGAGAAAATTTTCAAACGAAAGTGAAATATCTCCCTTAATTTTCGTCGCTAAAGTGAAGAATTATTCACTCCGACACCTTGTTTCTGTATTTCTTTGGCCTAATGAAGCATTAATGGACTACGCATACAGAGAGGCAAAATGAAATCGGGACTGGAGGACTCAGCTGGGGACAACGGGGCGACAAGAGGGATGCTGTAACGTCATCCCCATCTCTTGTGGTCTTTTCGTGCTCCCTCTCGAAGTGATAAAAACAGGCTTTCCCGAAAACCGGAAACAAATGAACTGCGATCCCTTTCTGTGGTAGGATAATTAAACTCGAGCCGTGGACACTAATGGGTATAATCAGTTCGATGACGTAATGATCACCCTGTCATTCATCACCAGAGTAAACTCCCTTTGTTTTACGTATTGTAACGTATTTTTCTTAGCTCGACGACGATTGCGAAAAATCCGAGAAATAAATTGGGAATGCTCACCGGAGCTGGTGCGGCTGATCCGTGCAGGCCGAGAAATGCATCCAGGAGACACTCGGGTGGGCACTGCACTGCACTCACAGAAAATTCATAGAATTTTCGAGATATCGCGAGAGCAACGCGAGAACTACACGAACGAGAACTTTCTAGACCGTATCGAAACACAACTAGAAAAACTATAAACAGATAGCCCGGGAGCGCGGGGCAGCCCGTGACACCACGGTCGGTGCCCCGAGACAGACTGCTTTGACAAAATAGCCAAATTCGAGAACTAATAATTCTGATCATCTGATTGGTCGAGATCCTTATAGCCGATAACCCTTCCCTTTCCCTCGAGTCGTCCCTTTAAACCAAATCGAGAGCGTTCCTTCTCTTCGAAATCGAAATCTTGCGAGAGCATTGGCATAACTATACGAATCGACCCGAGAGCGCAGCTTCCGAGCAGAGTGGCGACCCGAAGGGAACCAGAAATCGAGAAAGTTATCTGTATCGGTAGCCGGAGTCGCCGTGAATCGAAAAATCACGTTACAGTATATGCAGTGCGCTACAATATTTTTCCAAGCTTTTCCCTAATTCTTAGGCAGGCACGAGATTTTAAGTAGATGTTGAAGGAAAATAGGATTGCCCGAGGGATATTTCAAGATTGCGGTGAAGGGTGAGAAAAGGAAAGGGAAGGAAAAGTACTCTGTGGATTATCGGAAAATCAGTGGCATTCTGGCTAATACCATATATATATATATATACTGTATGTATACATAAAGTCTAAAGGGTTGCCGTAAACTTTCCTTTGAGAGTCGACGTTGCGTGAAAAACGGCCTCGAGAAAAAGTCAACCGGGCAGGTTTCAGATGGTAAATATTTCTTGACCGATTACTTGGATTACTTCGATTCAAGATTTAAAAATCAGGAACGTTAAAAGGAGACGATACGAGGCGATGAATTTTCGTGAATTCTCTGTATCGGGACAATAATTGATATCTCGTGTACAGTCAATGTCAACACGATTGAAAATTTCAAAATATCAAAAGCATCAGAAACTATAGTTTCGCGTGTAAAGAGAATTTTAAGGAGAACTGATATCTTAATATCCTCACCGATGATAATGATTGTTCGATTTCTGTTATTATCAATAAAATCGTGAATCAATAAGAAATTACGTTACGGACGAGTCCAATGGGTTTCCTGGTGCTTCGGGCAATATTTATTTTCTGCAAAATTCCGAGTGATTATTGTTTCCGCAAATATCTTGGGGTTGGCGAAAATTGGAGAGAACGTCTGAGTGTAATTAAAGCTTCGGGAGTTTCGAAACTCCGGAAGATGCTGGCCGATTGATTAATCCTTTGGATCCGAGAAAATTTTAAACTCGGCCGAAGGAACTTTTGGACGATTCGAGTAAAATCTCGGGAAAGAATCACAGATTATATTTTATGAAAAATTTTTATCGGGCTATTCTCATGAAAGTTTGCCAAAGTGAAAAAGTCACTGATAACGTTATCTCGTAGAAGATTTCCACCTGAGAAATTGCACGACGCTTTAATTTACGTATTGCACGTTTCATGTATTAAATTGCTATTACGCGTGTTTGTATAATAATTATTATTAAATTCAATAAGCTGCACGGTAAGAGGTAAATATTAATATTGTAATAATTAATTCGCCATCTGCAGCAACGTTGGGCCAATGCAAATACATTGGAAATATCTGTGCAAATAAAAAAGGATATTGCAAATGCGAAAATATCGAGTGCTATTTTTCTTTTAAATGCAACGTATTGCAAAATTACTGCTCGGACTGCCAGCTGTCCACATAATAAATTGCAATTGTCAATTTTAAAATAAGAACGCTAACGAACAGGAAAGGAAGTCTCGCAATCGATTATGATAACAGATGTATCTTGGGATTCCAAAGTATTGATAAGCCCTCCAGAGTAAATCTTGTGGCAGATATAAGTACGTTATACATATACATATACAATATGCACACATATATTTCAATAAAAAAAATTCCAAGATGGCTTCCAAAGACAAGAGCCGAAAATTGAATGCTAATAAGACAAGTGATCAGTCAAGTCTGGTTTATCGCAATATCTAGGGAGGTCAAAGACTTAAGTGCTGAGGTCACAGATGCAGCGCCAACACATTCAGGATATATCGCCACATTGTATAATGGACATTTCCGGAAGGCATGAATCATAGAAACGATCTAGACAGGGCGGCATTCATTTTTTTTTTTTTTTTGTAAAAAAATTTATCTAAGTGCACCTGCTGACTGCATAACGTCAAATTAGAAGAATGAAGATTAATGAAGATTTGATAAGACGAGAATGTATAATCGCAATGATTATCATCAGATCCACGTGTCATCAATGACTATTTTACGGTCCCTAAATAACCCCCAGTATATTTCACCAAGAAAAAAAAAAACTTTTATTTACCCTAAACACGTTTCGTAATCAGAGAAGATAATTCAGTCTGCAAACGCGAACTGTAAGCAACCGGAATTCGAGTACGTCTGCGAATACGTACGCGGTGAAAAAACGCCAGGAGAATATGTCGTGCAAATAGACAAAAAAGAGTACGAAAAAAAAAAGAAAAAAAGGAAAAAAAAAAGAGCGAAACTATAAGCAGCCATGTATATTTTCATAGTAATACGTAAGATTCATCACTGAGTACTCTTGGTAAATGTGGAAAATTATAGATTTCAAGTAAAACAGCATTTCTCTCGTACGTGAAATAAATGTTAATTTTTTACAAAACAATTATTTTCTTTAAAAAAAAAAAGGAAAAGCAACATTGCTCATAGCGATGATATCAAAAGTAAACATTTACATTTCAATAAATAATAGGTAATTTGTATCAATATATCATTATGCAGTTTACACTCTTCATATATAAATTACACATGATTTAACCGTCCGTCATACAATGGTAACAATAAGCGATCACGTGACAAGTTTCCACAAATCTGATTGGCGTATATAAAAAAAAATAATGCGGGAATTCCCATTCGGGGAAGTCCATGACGTAATATTATTATAATATAAAATTTTCAGGTAAGGACTGAAGCAGACGAATTCACTGTGGTATACTATATGTATATATATATATATATATATATATATATATATCAAATTCATCTTGAAGCACTCGTATATAAATCTTCGCGATTTTCCAAACCAGTTATAGTCTGAATAAAGCGCTTGAATCGAACGAGGCAAAAAACGTCACAGCGTCAAAATGAAGCTGACTATTCTATTGATTTTATTCATTGGCATTGTTGGTTGTTTTGCAGCAACAGAATGTCCACGGCAACCAATTTGTAAGCCAAAGTGTCGACATGGTCAGCACTGCGAATACCAAAAGCACGTCGAGTGTGTGAAAGCACCTTGTTGTATAACCCGCTGCGTACCGAACCACCCAGGATAAAGCGGAAGATACGGTACTATTTCCCCGTGCTTGACCTATGACCCACTGGCTACGTAATATTATACCACGAGGAAGAAGACTTGAATATTTAGAAGTACCAGAGACAGAAGCAGAAGTTGCCTGACGTCTGTCGAACGTCAGCCTAAATTTTCAACTTGTTTATGGAATAAGATTTTCGACTGCAATTTTTTGTATCTGTCTTAAAATATGAATAAAACGAAATTTGATGTAAAAATTATATGTACGTATATAGATATTAATTCCTAGCACGTTCGACGTACGAATTGCAATGATTAATTGCACGCGCTTATGAATGCGCATATGTTAGGAGTTAATCTGTAGCCTCGAGTAAGACGTGTATATCAATGGAAATGCGCCTTTATTGTTTTCGCATATCCAACTGTTTAAACGTTCCTGTTTTCTCAAGGCTCGCAATCAATTGGATGTCGCGCACAGGTCGACGTCATCCAGGACGACAAATGTGACATTTAAAGTAAATGTTAGAATGTGGAGTCCCGATTGGCTCTGGGGGTTTTTACAAAATGCAATTAATATACTGATTTTGCAAGTATGAATTTTTTAAATTTTTTAATGAATTCTTTTACTTCACATTTTACATAGTACATCCGAATCAGACTTTTGGACTGACTCGTGGTATTAAAATCCAACGCGGCATTTCTGCGGTGATATAAGGAACTTTGATTTTTTATTCGCCGAAGCTATGATTCTTGAAAGGCAAAAATCTGAATGTGCAGCAATTTGCATGGCGCCATATAATTCATATAAAAAGTGCGTATAGGTTTATACCACGTGCTTTGTGGCATCTCGTCCAATTACACAGGAGCGTCAGCCAATTTATGGATAATAAGAGGACAGAACGGGCTGCTCGCCTGTGGTACGTTGACCCGCGGCATTTGAAGAGCGCAAAAAATTTGCAAAAATTTCAAATTTCACGGTGCCAAATATGCCCTCGGCATATTTGGAGTAAGGGCTAATTTGGTAAGTAAAATTAAAAAAATTACCGTTTACTTGAATTCGCATAAATTCGTAAATAATTAGCACGACGGAATCTGCAGAATCCTTCGTAATTTGCCACGTTAAGCGAGCACGACGAATTGATTAAATAAACAGGAATAACAAAGAATTTCTTACATATATCCAACACTGAGCATAATGCTGTTTTCGCAAAATAGTTTTTATTCTGCCTTGCAATATTGTATACACACCTGGTTAACAACAAGAAATACGACTAACGAGCAGCTCTTCGCTTCCAACCTAATTAGCATAAATAAACTAGAAAATTTACCTCTCATCCACTTCCCCACGAATGCTCTCAAATTTCAAGGAATAATTGTATTCAGGCGGCTGAAACGAGAAACAAAGATCCAGAGGAATTCGTTGCACCAGCTAACCACGATGAACACCACTGACAATTGTACAAAGTGATCAGTATATAAAACTGATGAATTACGTATTTCACGAATATCAATAATCCAAAGCAAAGTAAATATACTGGAATAAATTGAATAACCAGTATTATTATTCTCGCATGTACGTAATTATAAAGTCTGAAGTTAGCAGCTGTTATTATATAAGAATTTAAAAAATTCTTTCCTTATCGCCACATCGTCATTGGTCCTCCGTCACGTGCTGGCCAATTTCTGAGTCATACGCATAATTTGTATCCAAGCACAAATACCTGTTGCCCGTATAAATACCTGGACAGGTTTCAGGCTGGTCTCAATATCTACTGAACTTTGGAGTCGAGCAAAGGAGCGAAGGCCTTGTGTCACGATGAAGTACAGTAACCTATTAGTCCTGCTGGCTGTAACTTTCGGCTGCTTCGCTCTGGCCGCTGCCGAACGCGACTGCCCTATAGTGCCAAGGTGTACATCAGATTGTAAGCCGTACGAGCGTTGCGTTTACTTGGACAACGTCAGGTGCATCAAGGCGCCTTGTTGTCCAACCGGATGTAAATCAATCTACGGATAAGTGGACAAAGCTACAGTACTTTTTCTGCGGCTGACCTGGGACCATCTAGAAAGGAAGAACCTGCAAGATCATAATAGACCGGAAACAGCAGAAACTGAAAAAAACAAATTGCCTGCTTGCTTAACGTTCATCTCGCATTTGAAGACGCGTGAAAATGTAATTTTTTGTCGACCAAATAAAAAAAAAATGAAAGAAAATTTGATTTCTGACATACCTCAGTGATCCTTTCAGTATGAATTAATGTTTTTGATTTTATAAAATTTTTTCTGGTGTCCAAATAAAACGGCCTTTCCAGTGCTACCAAAACCTTTTTCATTTATTAACCAAATTATTAAAGCTGAAACGTAAAATTTTGAATTTGTACCAATTTGCACGGCGCTATATAATTCCCACGAAAAGTGCCAACGAGCACGTAACACTTGCTCTCTGGCATCTCGTCCAATTACGCAGGAGCGTTTGCCAATTTATGGATAATAAGAGGACAGAATGGTCCTTGCCTGTTCTATATTGGCCTATGACATTTCAAGAGTGTTGATGATTTATAAAAAATCATCCTAACGAAATTTGTCAAATTTTCAATAACTTGCATAAATCACGTGTTAAACGGGTCTGAGGAATTGATCGGATAAATAAAAATAAACAGGGCCGTCCCTATCACTTCCCATCACTGGCGGTCCAAATGCATCGACAGGGTTACCAGGGGCAACGTCAGAGGCTGCAACTGTTACTTCTCAGCGTGGGCAACGCCCTAGAAAATTAGACCATTAAGCTCGCGTATAGCCGACCTGGCTCAGGAAGCTCAAGCTGGCAGAATTTGGCTCCGTCAGCAAAGGGCTTGATATATCTATTTCGCTACCCTATTAACTAATCAGCGACCAAGGGATCGTCGGGATGATCGAAGGATCAAGGAACGTCGTTGCCATTTGCAACGAAGACTTCCGCAGGTGAATTGCACTGTAGTGGGAAATACGCGTTGCCGTGGCAACTATCGAAACGAAATGCAAAGTTACGAAATACGTATTCGCACTTCCGCAATAATTGTTCGAACGAATTTTCTAAGAACGAGGTAAAAATTGATTGTGAAGAAATTTCCCAAAAAAAAAAAAAAATTTCTCTTGGATTTCACAATAAAATATTATCCGTCATAAAAGCTACAGACGTCACTCGGTCGCATCGATTCTCCATCCGCAGCTGGAAGAACAGGAAATTGCAGAACTTTCCGCAATTCGCAACGAGCCTGCGTCCGGTGAACCTGATAGATTAATTGCGCCAAAAAAAATAAACAGGAATGGATAAAATTACGAAACCTATGTTACAAATGCAATGGACAGCGCAATACTGTTTTTACAAAACTGCCTCCCTTGCAACACATACACGTATTAATATTTACGTTACTCAACAAGAAATTCCGACTAACGAGCAGCGCCTCATCTGCTTTGCGCCTAAGGTAAACAATATAGAAAATTTATTGTTCACCATCGCGGTATAAAAGTTGGCAAATCTGCAGCTCGAATCACAATCAACTTTGAAACTTCCCATCGAACGCTTCATCAGTCTCGAGGAAAACCTAAAGTCAAGATGAAGTGGAACATTATATTTATCATGCTGGCGGCTATCTTCGTTCACGGTGCTGTGGGGCAATGCAGACCACGCTGCCGTCCAGGTCAAAGGTGCGTTAGAGTCGTCGTACGTCCCTGCCGTCGTCCACCATGTGTCAGATTCGTGTGTCGCCATCGCCCTGGATAAGGCGAAGGGCTAATTGACAACGAAAGATATCCGATGACGACCTTGCGATAACCGGGAAATTTGAATTTTG
>JARQTC010000722.1:129033-159793 GCA_030142495.1 Cephus runcator
TTTGATATGAAAAAATTATATATATCAAATTGCATCTCGAATGGTAAATACAGTATTGCTTATGCAAAATAGGCTGCGTTACGACGTACACGCACGTGTTTTTGTCAGTTAATAATAAGATGCGACTGAGGAGCGGCAGTTCAGCTGTAATTAGATGAAAGTAAACTAATTGGAAGATTTATTGCTTATTTTATCAGTATAAATTATTTCGAACCTGCGACTCCGATCGCAAGCAGGGTTTAAACGTTGCTTCGAAAGTATGAAGAATCCGAGCAACTTCCTAAAGTCAAGATGAAATGGAGGATTCTTCTGATCTTGCTGGGAGGCTGCTTCTTCCACGAGAGCGTCGCGCAATGCAACCCGCCGTGTATTCGGCCTCGAAGATGCGTTCGGATTCGCCCACCCTGCCCGATACCACCCTGTCAACGCAGTTACGCGTGTTCGGCTGCTCCTGGATGAGGAAAAGGAATAAAGGTGCGATCGCAATGGACCAAATCGGACGACGACTTGCGAGTACCGGGAAATAGAAATTTTGACGATCAAGAAAGTAATTGCGCAAAAAATATAATTGAAAACTATAAATATTAACTTGCAGATCCGACTATAAACGCAATACCGTTTATAGCAACTGGATTGCATTCCGCGGTGCAATATGTACACACGTGTGTTTTCTCATTCAACAATATAATCCGACTAACGGGGACCAATTCACCTGGAATCAAATTAATGTAAACAAATTAGAAAATTTATCGCTCATCCTCTCAGACTATAAATGTCCTCGAATCTGCAGCTCTAATCAGAATCAAGACGGAACCGTCGTATCAGACATTTCTAAGAACGAGACAACTGCCAAAGTCAAGATGAAGTGGAGTATTCTTCTGGTGATGCTGGCAGCCATCTTCTTCCACGAGACTATGGCCCAATGCAACCCACCATGCGTTCCACCTCAAAAATGCGTTCTTGTTCAATGCCCAATGCGACCTTGTCCACGCAAATTCCACTGTGCATAGATAAGGAGAAGAAATAAAGGTGCATTCACAATGGACAACATCGGATGACGACTTGCGAGTACCCGGAAATGAAAATCTCGAAAACACTATTTAATGAGAAATAATAATTCAAAAACTTCTTCACTTTATCATTGTTTAATGATTATTATTACTGAGACTCTGAATAAATTAATCAACGTCTGACAATTATTACGTATTTGTTCCTCGCTTCATGAATACCAATATCCCATATGCAAGGTAATATGAGAAAATAAATTCAAAAACAAGGATCCCCTCCTGTATAAGAATAACGAAAAGTATTTTGTTTTTTGCTAAAAATTCATTAAACTGGACCAGTCACGTGTTTGCAAACTTCTGAGTCAATGCTGTCACTCATGTATACGACATCCTTGGTTGACATGAAAAATTCGACTGAAAGTCCTCAAAGTGGCAAGACACTTTGATTTAATTGTAGTTGACAATACGTACCCAGAGGCTTTTAAAAAAATAGTGTTGGCCAGCTTTGGCTCAGCCATTTTTGAAAAAACCTCCGAACTGCCCCTTGAATTCCGAATCGGAGCAACCCGTGAAAAAAATTATGAGGGATGCCCTAAGATAACTCAGGGCCCTACCGGGCATAATGGTCCGCCGTTTTGAATTTCTAAACTTTAACTTCAGATTCGAAATCAATCAGCACGAAAACCCCCGAGTACGGAGTTTCATAGAAATCAAATAACTTTTTGCATTTTAATCTGCCATATTCGATCGGTCGTTTTGAATTTCTTTTACTTTCACTTCAAATTCGCAATCTCCAACCTAAAGAACCTCCGAGTACCGAGTTTCAATGAAATCCGCCTGATGTCTCGCTAACTGTTATCCTAGACGCAACTATTGTGGAATTTAATTATAAGAAATTCACATAGTCGGTTTGGTCTAGTGGTCAGCGTGCTCGGCTATGTACAGTTAGGTAGTTAAGTAATTAGGTAGGTCGCGCAGGTCCTAGGTTCGAATCCCGCAAATGTTAAGTCTCAGAGAGTATATTACGAAAACGTAAAATTTATTTCTTTGCAATATTAATACAATATTATTATCACTAAATAACCATCCCTTTACGTCGAAAATTACGTCCTCGAATTAATAATTAACTTTACTTGGATATATTAATCAGTTGAATAAATCCTGTGTAGGCCTCCAACATTTAGCCTTGTAAAGTTCTGAAGAAAAAAGCGTGACCGTCCATTAAGGAACCATATGAGGCACCCACACGAGGCCCCTAAGAGAATTAGGGAATATTAATCGCGGGGCCTTGGAAAAACCCTGATAAGTTTCATTCACGGGAAGTTAAGACAGAGGAAAACGATTTGCGATTTGCTAGGCCCAACGAAGGGCCTAATTTTTCTTAATACACAAGTATCCATAATTGAATTAGCACAATCTAAGCTGCAAAATTTTCCATAATTCGCACATCCGACGATCCTGTTAAAGTAGTTGCAAAAAAAAATATAAATTCAAAACTATAAATATTAATTTGCAAGTCAGACGATAAACGCAATACCGTTTATAGCAACTGGATTGCATTCCGCGGTGCAATATGTACACACGTGTGTTTTCTAACTTAACAATGAAATCCGACTAACGAGGACCAATTCACCTGGAATCAAAATAAGGTAAACAAATTAGGAAACTTATCGGTCCTCCTTTCAGAGTATAAATGCCCTCGAATCTGCAGCTCTAATCAGAATCACGACTGAATCGTTGTGTCAGACATTTCTAAGAACGAAACAACTGCCAAAGTCAAGATGAAGTGGAGTATTCTTCTGGTGATGCTGGCAGCCATCTTCTTCCACGAGACTATGGCTCAATGCAACCCACCATGCCATCGTCCTAACGTATGCCGTCCTGCTAACTGCACAAGACCACATTGTCCACGCAAATTCAAATGTGTGTTTCCTGGATAAGGAGAAGAAATAAAGGTGCATTCACAATGGACAATATCGGATGACGACTTGCGAGTACCCGGAAATGAAAATCTCGAAAACACTCTTTAATGAGAAATAATAATTCAATAACTTCTTCTTCTTATCATTGTTTAATGATTATTATTACTGAGACTCTGAATAAATTAATCAACGTCTGACAATTATTACGTATTTGTTCCTCGTTTCACTAATACCAATATCCCATATTCAAGGAAATGTGAGAAAATAAATTCAAAAACAAGGATCCGCTCCTGTATAAGAATAACGAAAAGTATTTTTTTCTTTTCTTTTTTTTTTACTAAAAATTCATTAAACTGGATCAGTCACGTGTTCCCAAACTTCTGAGTCAATGATGTCACACATGTATATGACACCCTTGGTTGACATGAAAAATTCGACTAAAAGTCCTCAAACTGCCAAGACATTTTTATTTCAATTGTAGTTGACAATACGTACCCAGAGATTTTTTGGGTCGCCGAATTCGAATTTGAATTGAAAATTCCTAATGGCTGACACAAAATTGCAGAAAAAATTTGCAAAAACTGTACGACACTCGGATTTACTTAAGAAAAAAGTGTCGGCCAGCTTTGGCTAAGCAATTTTTGAAGAAACCCCCGACCTGCCCCTTGAATTCCGAATCGGAGCAAGTTAAGATAAAAACAAAGGGATTTTCGATTTGATAGGCCCAACGAAGGGTCTCATTTTTTTCTGAATCCACAAGTATCCATGATTAAATTAGTACAACCTAAGCTACAAAATTGTCCATAATTCGCAATATATACGCACGTCCGACGATCCTGTTAAAGTAATTGCAAAAAAAAATATAAATGCAAAACTATAAATATTAATTTGCAAGTCAGACGATAAACGCAATACCGTTTATAGCAACTGGATTGCATTCCGCGGTGCAATATGTACACACGTGTGTTTTCTCATTCAACAATATAATCCGACTAACGGGGACCAATTCACCTGGAATCAAATTAATGTAAACAAATTAGAAAATTTATCGCTCATCCTCTCAGACTATAAATGTCCTCGAATCTGCAGCTCTAATCAGAATCAAGACGGAACCGTCGTATCAGACATTTCTAAGAACGAGACAACTGCCAAAGTCAAGATGAAGTGGAGTATTCTTCTGGTGATGCTGGCAGCCATCTTCTTCCACGAGACTATGGCCCAAATCGATTGCAGACCACCATGCGTTTCACCTAAAAGATGCGTTCCTATTCCCTGCCCAAGACCACCTTGTTTCCCCCGCCGCCACTGTGCATAGATAAGGAGAAGAAATAAAGGTGCATTCACAATGGACAACATCGGATGACGACTTGCGAGTACCCGGAAATGAAAATCTCGAAAACACTATTTAATGAGAAATAATAATTCAAAAACTTCTTCACTTTATCATTGTTTAATGATTATTATTACTGAGACTCTGAATAAATTAATCAACGTGTGGCAATTATTACGTATTTGTTCCTCATTTCACGAATACCAATATCCCATATCTAAGCTAATATGAGAAAATAAATTCAAAAACAAGTGTCCGCTCCTGTATAAGAATAACGAAAAGCATTTTGTTTTCTGCTAAAAATTCATTAAACTGTACCAGTCACGTGTTCGCAAACTTCTGAGTCAATGCTGTCACTCATTCGAATTCGAATTTGAATTGAAAATTCTAAATTGCTGACAGAAAATCGCAAAAAAATTTGCAAACAAAATGTATGATACTTGGATTTTCTTAACAAAACACTGTCGGTCAACTGTGGCTCAGCCGTTTTTGAAAAAACCTCCGAAATGCTGCTTGAATTCCGAAACGGAGCAAGTTAAAAAAAAAACGATTTGCGCCCAATCGCGTCGATGCCAACAAAGAGCCTAACTTTTCTAAATCCGCAAGTATCCATAATTAAATTAGCACAGCCTAAGCTGCAAAATTTTTCATAATTCGCATATATACGTATATCCCACAATCCTGTTAAAGTAATTGCGCAAAAAATATAATTGAAAAACTATAAATATTAACTTGCAGATCCGACTATAAACGCAATACCGTTTATAGCAACTGGATTGCATTCCGCGGTGCAATATGTACACACGTGTGTTTTCTCATTCAACAATATAATCCGACTAACGGGGACCAATTCACCTGGAATCAAATTAATGTAAACAAATTAGAAAATTTATCGCTCATCCTCTCAGACTATAAATGTCCTCGAATCTGCAGCTCTAATCAGAATCAAGACGGAACCGTCGTATCAGACATTTCTAAGAACGAGACAACTGCCAAAGTCAAGATGAAGTGGAGTATTCTTCTGGTGATGCTGGCAGCCATCTTCTTCCACGAGACTATGGCCCAATGCAACCCACCATGTCATCCGCCTGCAAGATGCGTTCTTACTTCCTCCGGAAGACCACATTCTCCACCCAGATTTACCTGTGTGGGTTCTGGATAAGGAGAAGAAATAAAGGTGCATTTGCAATGGATGAAATCGGATGACGACCTGCGTGTACCGGGAACTAAAAATTTTGAAAACACTCTCCAATGAGAAATAGTAATTAAATAGCTTATTTTTTAATCATTTTTTAATGACCACTATCACTGACACTCCGAATACATTAGTCAACCTCTGACAATTATTACGTATTTCTTCCTAATTTCATGAATACCAATATTCCATATGCAAAGTAATATGAGAAAATAAATTCAAAAACAAGCGTATAAGAATAACGAGAAGTATTTTGTTTTTGCTAAAAATTCATTAAACTGGACCAGCAAGTGTTAGCAAATTTCTGAGTCACTGCTGTCACTCGCGTATATTGAGTCCTTGGCAGTTTCTAAGATCGATACGACTGCCAAAGTCAAGATGCAGTGGAGGATCCTTCTGGTGATGCTGGCTGCACCTCGAAGATGCGTTTCTGCTCCCTGCCCAAGACCACTTTGTTCGCGCAGAGGCATCTGTGTGCCTCCTGGATAGGGATAAGAAAATAAAGGTGCATTCACAATAAACGTAATTACGTGACGACTTGCGAGTACTGGGAAAACTGAATTTTAATATACTGGACCAAACGGGATGCTGAAGTCCTGAGTGAGAAACAATGGTTCAACAATCTTTTCTCCAATAGTTTTTCACGATTGTCACTGAAAATTCGAAGAAATCAATAAATTTCTGACAACTGTTGCGTATTTATTCCTCGTTTCATAAATATTAATAATCTGTATATTTAAAAAATTACATCCCTTGTTACCCATCAATATTATTCGACATCCAGTCCATGTTCTGCACCAACTTGTCAATCTAGATGGATATATGCGTGTCTTCTGAATAAAAATAAATAAAGGTGCATTCACAACGAACGATATCCAATTGCGACTAGCGACTAGCGGGAAATTTGAATTTTGACATAACGAACTAAACACTAAAATCTTGAGCGAAAAATAAAAAACACCAACATTTCATTTTATTATGCAATTATTTTTATTATCCACACTTCGTACGTATAGCATAGTAAAATGACAATGTTTACGTATGTTTTTCTGATGGACCATACATGCATCTATAAGTCAATATATCGGATGACGTGACGTAATCATGTATATGACTGATCGCAAGAATGATCGATGACAACAACTGTTGAATAATATTTTGTATAGAGCCAGGTACCAAGTGCAGATTCAAAATTGTTTGTCTTCCTGTGGCAAATATTGTGCCAGGTCATAGGTCAGAGGTAAGACCACATGAGATCCGTAAACATCGTTCTTATCAGCGTAATTGATTTACATATAATTACAGTAGCAACTATCGACTGTCGTATCGACGCATCGACGAATCAAAATGCAAATTAACAAACCGAGCTACCCGCGATTCCGTGTTTACGGAGTTGCGAAATTCACGAGAGCGGCGATAAAAAAAAAAGAATAAATAAATAACCATAATTCGCAAACGCAATGGACTTTCCCACCTCTTTTCACTACATAAATATAAAATTCGTACCAGCCACAGTAAAATGTACACCTGGGTATAGCTATACAATATATGCATATACAATTTTATAATTATACCACAAGGCTCAACGCCCTGATAACTGATAGCCGCAAGTATAATACCGGAAACGAGATAATCAGCCCGACTTCCGGGATTTTCCGTATAGACACATCGGTCTCGGTTCCTTCATTTATTTTTTATAGCTCTATTAATTTCCAAGCTTTTACTACGCGTTCACGACGATCCGATAGCGGCGCTTTTACCGCCACGCGGTGGCAGCTACAGAATATTTATTAGCTGGGAAAACGACCGGCGATCACATGTGTACATGCACGTGTACGATGGTGACAATGATAGTAATCCGAATTTCATCAAACCTTTTGACATACGAAAGAACCTTATTGACCCGTGTGAAGTTAGGCCCCCCGAAATATTGATTTTCCAAAATTTTCTTTTTCACGTCGTCTGCTCGAATTTCCAGAAAAAATACGTGAATGAGAAAAATTTTCTTTCCAAAATCTGTAACACCTTTCACCCCCATTCCATTCGCACCTTACCTGACAATACCAACCCTTGCCCACAGCCACAGTCAACCCTCGCACCCAAATACCCACTTCGCATATGAGTGACGTGCACTCGCATACACGAAAGGATCCAGGTCACTGGACGCTTACTAATTAGACTGAACCTGTGTCAACGTGGTTTTAATGAACATTCGCTTAAAATAAGCTGTCATTAGTGTTTCACGCGAATCCCAAGGACGATTGATCTGACACACACGCTATATGCGTATAGCTGTAAAGATATTCGATCAGCGTCACGTGTGTACATACGAGTCACCCCATATAGCACACTGATCACATAGATAAGGACTGTACAGCTACGGCGTGAAGCCAGTACATAGCAAACTGTATGCCAAGCAGAGTACTGTTAAGGAGTATAGACTATAATGGCTATGCCAAACCTTGACCGATAATCTTGCGTTTCGACGTGTGAGGGGGAAAAAAAAGGAAGCGAAATGAAACCTTAAAAAAAAAATTCTTCGAACCCTTTAGGCTTAATGACGATCGGTCAACTTCGTGGGTAACAATGGGAGAAAAATCGTTGCGGCGCCATATTGGAAATGGGAGTCGTAGACACGCCACAATATCGACGTAACGTATTTGTACTGATAAGACGGGAGCGTCCGATAAGAAAAGGTGCACTGAGCTGTGACGCTTTTTTTTTTCATACCATTTCGTAGCACGGGTGGGGATTAATTATTGGCTGATACTGTACACGGTGCTACCCTTGCTAATGGCCATCGATAAGAATACTTATCCAACAGTGTGATAACAGTATGTAACGAAACGTCGTATTCGTCACACACGATGTAGCCCAAGGGTGAAATCGAACATTGATTAAAACAAAATGCCTGAAACGACCTCCGCAAGGGTTGTAATTCTATCGATCGTTCGCCTTGTGTATTATTGATGCGTCGCCCTTAATCCCCCCTCCGACCCCCCCACACTCGACGACCATCCGCACCCCTTTGCCGTCAAGCCAACTAGCGATTAAGACAGCTTAGAGCGCTGAGCTCTCTGTGTTTTATTGAGAGTTCGACTTGCCTCTTCGACCTGTCAATCCCACATCTACGAATTTCGGCATCACTGTACATTCCCTGTACACTCGTTGGACCTGTCAGTGATTCGGAAACCTTCGGGCTGCTTCGTGAACAGATCGAATGTCAGACGTCACTTTCTACTGTGGACGAAACCGTATTCAGTGATGAAAGACAAAAATTAAAAAGTCGAAGTATTGTTCATCTAAAAAAAAAAAATAGGAATTCTATAAGGGAGTCACAGAATATTTTTTCTCGAAATCTTCATTGTTTACTGGAACGTGTGTTTGACTGTATGATTGCACGTAATGTGTTACGCAGCTAAGTAAGTTATGTCAATCGATAGAGTGCTACGTCACAGTCAGGGTAGAACGAATTGTCAATATCGACACAGGCAATAATTCATAATAAGAAACTGAGCGACTCTTTGGCAATGGAATTGGACGTTCTTGCGTAATGCCGATTCGTATGTAACGAGTACAGTAGGCAATTATGTAGGTACATGTATGCTCGAATTCGTAGGACTGTTAGAAAGAGAAAACATTATTTTTTATTCAGCCATAACGAATTAAAAAATATACAGGAAATGCCCCATTAGGCAACACCCAATTGCGTGACAAGATCTACCTAGCGTTATCTACTGTAGATAAAGTAGAAATTTTTTAAAAATAAGTCTTCCAATAAATATCTCCTCCAATAAATTGCATTTCAATATTACCAACTTAAATGCACGTAAATTTTTTTTATTCGACCATAGTCAATATTTGGAAAGAATTATTAATAGTAGTTAGTATGTAAATCTGTTATACGGAATGCCAGTTCTCCTTTCCATGCCGTTCACCCTCCCTTGGTATGCATGTGTGAACGCTGATTTATTTTTAAAATGATAGAGACCCTTCGCTATATCTATACTCTAACGTGTATTTATATACGCGGTATCGTGCATATGTGATAACACACGTGGTTACACGAGTGAATCATTCTGTAAGAAACAAGGAGCAAGTTTTTTTATTATAAACTTTCCTACTACTCGTACCTAGTGCAACATTAGTGTAACGTACAGAACTATAATTGAACTATAGTTTACAGGTATAGTAAGTTATTTTTATCATACGATAAGGCAGTGTAAGGTTGATCTCTGTGAAAAAAAAAAATGGTTGCATAATCCAAAAATGGATAAAACGTGAATGAGGAAAAATGTATGCCCTTGGCGATTAAATTATTTCAAGAATGTCTATTAACTATTCCATTTAGTATGGAGCTTATACTGGCCGCCATTATTGTTTCATGTTTATCCAGCAGGTATTCCACACGTGAAGCATCTACCATGTAACGTGCATGAGCACGTATATACATATGGGAATGTACGAACGTCGTCTAGCAGGGAAGTGTGAGAAGTGCCTTATCCCTCTTCGTTCCCTTTTTAGCTACTTAATATTCACTTTGTTTATTTCGTATGAGTTGACGTGTATTTCCTTTATTTAATTAAAGTTTTCTTTTATCATTTTTTATTAGCACTACCGACATACACGAGCTATATACTGAACAGGTACGACCTAGTTATAGCACACACATGGTAGATATTAGTATCACAATAATGAAGTCAGGACGATTTTAAATATTTTTTTAGTTCTTTTTATAGAAATTAAACATTACTGCTGTTAAATGACTGCTGCTAGATTCAGTCGCGATAATCGCCGTTACACGAGCCTATTGGGTTTATTCGGCAATTTAGGTTTTACATAATGTTGTGAAAAGGGACACACGAAATAAAATGTTACGCCGAACTCGTGACATGATAATCGATCTACTCGTTTATTCTATACTGGCGTTATCAACGAGTAGTAATATTTGTACGGAAATAGAACGAAGGAAAATCCATAATTTATAAGTATATATGTTCGATCTTCTAGTCAAGGACGATAATTATTTAGTTGCTTTAAAACAGACAGTAGTAGCGAAGTCGGTAATAGTGGTTTGGCGAAAAATTTAGCACAGTGTATTTCGCACAGGTTAAATGACGGGGGAAAAAAATGGTATTTACCTTGAGTAATATCGTTTACTTGGCGAAAAAGGTTTTATCCGATGCGCCATTTACAAAATGGTTTAAGAGGTGGAGTATAGGTAAAAAAAGATACATTAGCATTAAAGAGGGTTTGGAACGCGAAAGAAAGCACGAAAAAATTAATGAAAATGGAAAAGAGATACTGGGATCTTGGCATTAATGGGATGAACAATGAAATGAGCATGTGACTTCATTTGTTTTTGTCTTTCAGCGTAGTCGGTGACACTGTCGGAGATTTGATTATAATTAACCCGGGAGTAAGTAGGCGAGTGGTGTTTCTGAGACAATTCAATGGTTTACAAAATCACGCTTTTATTCTGGGGTTAACGAACGTGCTGTTGCCACATTGAATCCTCTTTACGTTCCTGGTTAAATATTACTCATGGATCGTAAATTTGAGAGATTGATTTTTTACAACGCGAAAACTATTTTTCGTCAAATATTCGTATAAACAGAAGTATGTAAACTCACCGTTTCTGGAGTAACGTCCGCAATGACAAAAAATTGGAGAGAAAAATGTTGCACAAGGTGACAGAGCATCGCTTCATGCGTCCAGAATTCACAAGAAAATCACTTAATGGTGTACTTCCATTTCCATCTTTCACTAAAACACGGATTCTTATGACTTTGCCAATCACTTATTGTTAAATTACTTTTTCGTGCCAAATACATCGCGAAAACAGATACACGTAGTACCTTGAATCTAAACACAATGGCGCGTCTAGAAACAGGACATCGTAAGCGAGACGCTACCTGTAACTTCCGAAATTACTCACCAGAGGCGCTGCGTAAAGTAAAGAAAGGTGATCAGCTGCTTCTTTAGCGTCTGTAGCGTACGTATTATACATTGTATTCTCTGTGTCTTTTGATTTCCGTAATTTTGCTACGTATTAAAAATACATACAGTCAGTCTCTTGTTACGTGATTAACAACGCGTAAAGTGTTTCATGGTCCATGATGTTCGCGAGTGATAGTAAATATTACAGATCGGTCGATTTTGCTGTAGAAACGCAGCGCGTCCTCCATTTTCAATTAACATTCATGGCTCTCATCGATTTTTTATTGATTCTATCGATTATCACGGTCATCACGCGAATACTCATTATTAAAGGTGATGACTACGTGTTGCGGAGTTCTGCGGTTGAAATATTTGTGCACAAGGATGAAATATATTGCTGATTATTAAAATGGTTCAACGATCCATACACGGAGATGCTTGGTAACGGTAAGTTAAAGAATTCTAGAAGTTAATAAAAATGATGAGTTGCAATTATCGTGATCGGTATTTGTCTTCACTGTACGATTCTAATAACATTAATATCTATTGTTATTTCAATGGTGACGCTTTATTGCTCAATCAAAATGTCTCTATTGTTTGTCGCTATTGACAATAAGCCTCTTTATTATCCTCTACTACGATATGACGAGCTTCATCTCGCCAGATCGAGTGTCGTTAAGAGGATAAACAAGAAAAATATATTTTGTTGACTTTATTGGAAAGCTCGATTAAATCTTGATAATATATCAAACGCATTTTCTATAACTATTCATTGTATTGTATATTCATTAAATATAACCTGTTGCAGGCATGACATTTGTTCGTGCTTCTTCGGCATAAGTCGTGTGTTCTCGTTTCCTTCTAGAAAATTGGAAACAATAAAGCCTCAACGATGAGTATTGTTTTCAGTTGACATAACAGAGAGAACATTCCAAGTGTCATCCAGTCAATTGTCAAACAAAATAATTATTTAACGCGTAAGTCGAACGAACGGGAATCCATATCGATTTTTTTATCATTATTTACGTAATATGCACGTAGTTGCAGGTGGACTAATTTAAAATGCACTCCTGCAATTTTAATAGGAATTCATGATAACCCAAATTGCGTATGTACAAGAACCTCAATTTTGAGTAACACCAATACTCGGAGACCCAATCAACGCTTAATTATCAATTAATCGTTAATTGATCATTTATCAGCAAGCCAACGTAACCAAGCGAGTGTGTGAAATCCGCACAGTATTTCCAGCTACTTCTTTGAATTTCTATTCAATAGGTCGCTGCTCCGCGATACGTTCACATGTTTCTGCAAGTGGAAGGGTAGATAACACTGCGCATGCGCCACGACCTGTCTCTAGTAGTACGCGCGACCTCACTGCTTACTCGCATTGGTAGCTACAGCTGCATGTGCACATATGCATCTACCTATCTACCCTTGCCTGTTCCCAAACACTATTGTATATATATATAAATATTCACCACATGCTTTCCCACTATTACAAACTACATGCAAAGGTGGTTGCATGCTAGATGCACTGAGTTTTTATTGTAGCTGCCAAATTGCATTTGTTTTTTGGAAAAACAATTGTTTTATTGTAGGGAATGAAAATTTACTGCAGTTTTTCTTTGCAGGGTATGCAATAGCAATGACGCTCTCTATATTGGTGCAACGCCCATCATGGATGTACGTATATGCATTTTTAATAGTTTCCTCTTAGTGGGAAATGCATTCGCTTTAAACGGAAGCCAAGCAAACTGCATCGTGAAGTTGCATACAAATGCGCACTTAACTGTATATCTTCGGTCTAATGCTTTAACGATTCCCTATTGGGACTGACTGATCGGTTGACGAATTAACTAGTTAATGGCTAAAGTCGAGTTTGCATTCGAGCGTCGCTTCGATGCGACGCGTGCAGCAGACGCCGTCGGTCCTGCGGCGTCGTCTTAGATATATGCCTGTAGGTTTCTGCAGACGGCGATTTCTGTTTAATGTAAACAAGCCTGAAAGGACTTTTTTTTTCAATGGCTTCGAGACGTAGCCAAAGGCCTCGTAGTTAGCCGCTTATACTCGTTAGCGACGACGTCGACGTCGCGACGGCAGCTTAGTCGCTTTTCGCGCAAAAACTTGCCTTTATACGTTCCACCGTGTGTGTGTACTCGACTTAAGGTTTTTGGTACGAAGATTTAACGACTATGGAATTTTTTCTGGTGACTTGGTCAAATTATGAATTTATTTTTTTTTACTTCATTGTTTTATAGTTTATCATAAAAAGATGAAAATTTGATTTCCTTTTTTAACTCGATTTTAACCACCACTAGGGACGATTAATCAAATATTTCATTTGAAAAATGCATATATTTACAATTTTCGAAAGTATCACACAGTATAAAAGAACAGTATAAAACGCAGTACTTTTGTTTACTAACTTTTTCGTCATTATTAATTATAGTCTAGGTTCGTCAAAGGGTGAATAAATTTTTTGCATAATAATAAAGTCAACATAACTCAGAGGCGCCACTGCAAGCTATTTGTCTAAGGGTTGTTTTGCTAAAAGGCAACCTGTAGCCCCGAAACCAGTGAGATTATTTTAGCCCAAGAGCGATGAGTCACAAATTAATCTTTTTCAATCCCTTTTTTTCAATTGCTGGAAATCGTTAACCCTCCCCAGACATTTACGTATTTTTATGCGCGACCAACCCTTGTCGAATTACGGCCCAAGAACGAATTTCTGATCGGCCGTCGTTCGGGTCATTATCATTAAGACTGTTCAATTTCATGAAAGTTACGCAAAAGACGAATTTACGATGGCAAATATTTTGCGAGAAATGTTTGAGGCTCGGCTAAGGGGTTGCTATAGCGGAATTATTCCAGACTTCTGCCCGTGTCATTACAAATTCATCCGAAAGCTCGTAGATGCCGTTTGAACCCCCGTAGGCGCAAGGGTGGTAAACGACCAGGAATGATAAGCGAGGCGTGCAACGTTGACATTGACTGAATGGACCGTCTCATTCAAAAGTAGCCGCCACGACTAAGTGCATATTGCATCCCTGCCCCGAGGCTGGGTCATTGCACTAGGTAGACTTGTGAAACTTTTTTTTTTTTTTTTTTTTTTTCAAAAATCAGCACCAGCAGCGGCGTACGCAGCGTGCAAGGTCAGATACGTTTATGTGAATATGCACTTTCCGATAAGGAAATGCAGGCGTTGCACTCGGCACCGAAACCACCCTTACTCTATGCATTCTTAAGGGATGAACGCCAACCTGGAATGAATAGCGCTACGTGCATGGAAATGGAACGGCATATAAACTGTTCTATCCAATGGCTATATCAATGCTCGTTATCTATTGTATCGAAGTATAATATTATATACAGTATATCGATATATCGAAGTGTATCCAGATATATCGCCATACGTTATATTTCCTCTCCGGCAAGTAAACGTACAGTCCATTGTATATTTGGCTCAGGTGAACTCGTATCGTCGAATAATCGAAAATACGCGGACTAGATGTTTGGTATAAAAAAATTTCCAAATTTGTTCCATTCCAAAAATCAAGTCTCCAAATGCGCTTGACCGAGAGAATTGCCTTGCCCGGACGATACGCGCGCAAATCTCGTGTCCCGGAATTTCAAGCCATGAAATTCCAAGAGAGTGGCACGTGCACGCCATGGCGAAACAAGTGCTCTTCAGGTACAGGTATAACAGCCAGTGGGTTAGTAACCTAACGAAGGGCGGTTTTAACGAGGGCGAACGATAAGGGTTGTCGGCGATAGAGCAGCCAATGGGAAGGGTTCACGGAAGCGATTCACTCGAGTATTAAAGTCCTGCTAATTCCGTCGTAGATTAAGAGTGTTTAGTATTTTGGATTTCGAAGGGAGGAGCGGGGCCAAATCTGCGATAATCGGCCGAGCGGCGGGTGCGGGGGTGTAGAGGGCTCAGGGATCCTTAATAAGGATTCGCCAAAATCCTTTGACTGTGTATGCCTCCAGAGCAGTGTACTTGCGTGGGACAGTGGCTGTCTATGAGACTTTCGACACCTGTACAATCTTATAATGTCTACGCGATGTATTTAAGTTGCGAGGAAGTGGGCGTGGCTATAGAAGCTTCTACTTTGCCCGAAATTCTGGCTCGATATGCTATATCATGGTAGCGCGTCGTGTAGCCTGAGAAATTGGTATCGATAATGCGTAAGCAGTTTACACCGCGTAATCCTAATGTGGGAGTAAAGCTGCTGTTACGAGGATGAATATCCAGTGCTTGCATTTCGGTCATCGTGACGTTTTGTGCAATTGAAATTTATGTACAATAAAGTGGCTTAATTAGATATGAATATTATATTAGGTTCCTGGATATACTTTGATCTTGTGGGTGATCGGTAATGTTATTATTATTTCAGATCGATCGTGTAAATCGTGGCAATTTTTTTATTGTGCAATAATTATATGTATATGTGTGTATATATATATATATATATATATATATATATATATATAGTGTAGTGGTTTAGGGCGAATAAATGCACGGTCGGCGTAGTGAAATGTGGAATAAAATTTCAATAAAATCGACATCGGTCAGCGACGAAATCACGTGGAACGGAGGATCCACTTGATCCTCATTCGAATGGAATCTGATCGGTTTTGGAAGCCCGCGAGATTTATTTCTAGATGGGGAGTCGCTATCGGAAGGTTATAAGGTTATCAGGTTATAAGGTCACGGAGTGGGAGTTTGGGATCTTTTTGATACTTTTACGTTTTAACAGGTCGCTTTTTATACTTCGCCTGAATTAACTTTCGGATCCTTCGCCTTGCGCGAGATATAAGGTTTATATTGTAAGAGTCTAACGGGTGTCTGGTTTTTTTTTTTTATTGACTTTACTCGGCTGTGATTTATTACTGTTAAATTAATTATGTGTAATCTGCTTATACGGTATTTATTCTTAGACGTTACATTCACTGCGTACCTACAAGCGACGCAGAGCGTCCATATGCTCGAGTTGTTTTGGCGATCGATCGTGTTTTTGATATCACCTGGGAAATTCGACTGTCGAAATTGGAAAATCTCCAGAGAGTCAAGGAAAGACATTAAAGAGGGATAAATGGTAATTTATTGTACGCGGAAAAATTTTCACGCTACTTTTTTTTTCTCGCGGGGGCTGAAAGTATCTGTATATTTTCCCGATATATATATATATATATATATATATATATATATGTTGCATATATATATATAAATATATATTTCACGCAGCGATATTTGGTAGAATCTCGTATATACATATATGCATGCATAATACATTTACCTGCTGGCCGAACAAATAACATCGGGGTGGCCATTGTGAAGGGTTGAAATACTTTTTTTGTCAAATTTTTTTATCGGTATCATAAACTTTTGTTCAAACCGCCAGCACTGTTACAAAGTGGGGATTTAAAAAGATCATTGTTGAAAAAAAAAGTTGATCGGATTTATTTGATCTGGGAAAAGTGGGAGGACCGTAAAGTGGGAGGACTTTGCGATTGATCTAAATCATTGGATCGCATAAATAAATTATTGTATAAATTGGAGACTGTGGGGTACCGGTCGTCGTTGATGAATTTATATCGTGCTTCAATGCTGTTTATAATATCTTCATTCATCTTCACCGAAGAATTCTCGACCTAACGTATGTATACCTAAGCGTTTATCGAAATTTACGGCATACGCGAGATAATGTATCGTTAACGTTGACGTTATAACTCTAATGTAAATCTGCGGATCGGACTACGCGGAGATAAAGCAGCCAATAGCATCTCCTCACTTTGCGATATTTCAGGCGCCTCAACCGACTGACGTATCTGTCCCACGATATTTTTAGATATCAAGTAAACAGGCACAACAACGTACAGTCGCGCAGCGAAGGAATCGCCCTTGCCGGTGAAATTAGCAATTCCACTTTTTGAATTTCCCGCCGTGAGCGCGCACTGTGAATTTTGCAGATTCACGCCTTTTTTACCTGAATTCTTAGCTTTTCAAAGAATTTTCACGTCCGACTGTACCTTACGTTGCAACTGGTTTTTTCGATGTTAGTGGATGTTTTTATCATGGACTATACGTGCCAACACCATTTTTCTGGATTTTCCAATGCTAGTGCACTGATATATATAGAGACACATACACGTGGCTCTTTCTATGTTATTCTTTACTCCCTTTTTACTGCAACAAGTTCAGGTGGCCACCCTATATTTCTTTCTCATTTTCTTCCCACTAGATTGCTCATCCTTACTATTCCGTTGCCCTATGGTGCTCTTCACTTTTATCAAACATCATTTTGGTCCCTTTACATCTTCCACCGTGACTTTTCTGTACCAATTTGCATATATAGCTGTTTCGTACAGGTTCTGCAATTCTGTAGTATCGTCGCTCGATTAATTTTAATTTTCATTATATTTCACTTTGTTTTTTATTATTATATATTTATATTTTCATTACCGTCTCCCTTCTTTTAATTGCATACTGTTCTTTGTTTCTATGCACTTTGAGCGTTGCACTTTCCCACTGCATAGCGTCAAGATTGTCAGCTTGTACTGTCAGCGTAGAGACTTTATGATTATCCGCAACTTTTCGCAATATTTTTTTTGCACGTTCTCCACATACGCGCAAGTTCAATATTTTCCCAACTATTTTCTCCGTCTTCGCTACCTTCCGCTTATACGCGCGTTTCACTCTTTTGCTTCGTAGTGAATAAGAAATCTCTCGTAGCTCTAGTCTTTTCTTCTCTTCTCTCTTTTTTCTCTCTCTTGGGTTGGCAATCTTCACTCCACCTAGTAGTACCTACTCACTTTCCTTCGCTGTCGACTTTATGACTCCACGTGATACTTGGCAAAAATATCTACGACAGCTAGCATAAGAGGAGGAGATAGCGATAAAGAGGATTGGGCGAAAAAAAGAGGAAGAGAGAGAGAGAGGGGAAATAACAGATGAATACAGACAGATAGACAAGTGAATGTGTAGGAGAGTAAAGGAAATGAATAAGGAGAGAGAGAGAGAGAGAGAGAGAGAGAGAGAGAGAGAGAGAGAGAGAGAGAGTGAGAAAAAAAGGAGACACACGCCACTTTCCAGAGATAATATTTCCACGTTCAGTGAATGGACGTCGCAGCTTTCCCATAGAGGCGTCGCGACGCATTTAGAACCTGTCGTTACTTATATACAAAATGATAATAATCACAGCAGCCTTTTCATACAATAATGAAATATGAAAAATGCCAAAAAAAAAATTTTTTTCTATCCTAAAAATTTTTTCATAATTTACCGAATTTGCTTTTGACGATGCATAACGAGCTGTTACGTTTCTTTCCGTTGTTTACTATTTTTTTTTTTCATACGTGGAGCGAGCAACGTTCAACCCCCGACAACCCTTTCCACGGTTACAGCACAATAAATGCACCCTCTTTCCCTGAAGCGAGAAAGCTGATCACTCCGTTACACACATGTCCACACACACTGATTCAATCTCAATAACCAATAGCCATTACGCGTCGTTCGATCAAAATCCAAATTTGCGGTTCACGTGAGATTTGCGTAATTTCAGGAAAAAAATTTTTTCCACGACCCCCTTTTTTTAAATCCGAAGGGCAAAAAACATGGCACGTGACCAGTTGTCATTTATGTATCTTTCCGTTGTTTTATTTACGTCACACATGTAACTTCCACCTTCGCTTTAAAAATTTACATTATCATCCACTCACAAATCCACCCCTTCACTTTCCTCGTGTGCTTCGCTTTCACACTCGACTGTAGCCACGAGGAATCCTCTCGTAAAAATAGAAGAATAGACGTCCCACGTGTGTAAACACACGTGTTACACACGTATGTACCTACAAGGTTCGCTAAGAGACGTCAGATTGTGACCCCGAGTTTTTGACCTACGAAAGAAAAAAAAAAAAATTGGGGCAGGGTCGCGTCCCAATATACTTAGTGTCTCTGGCTTGGAAAGCCTCGTTGACGACGCCTTCCTTCCACTACTTGTCTTTTTTATTTTTTTAATTTACTCCTTGCACGGCTTCTCCCAACAGTCGTCATTGTCGCCAACTCTTTCGTGACCTTTGCCCCGCGCGAGGCACGCGCCAAAGTTCTCCAGTGGAAGAAGAAAAATCGACCTGCATATACGTACAACTCACGTGCCATACACGATTCAGGTTGATATAGCTCCGGCCATAGCACAAACTATAGCTTAAAATGAAGCACGAAGCATAGGACGAACCACAGGGCAGGGATAGAACCGCAAACCATAGTGCAAACCGTGTAACATATCGTGGGCACAGTACCAGTGATTAATTCGCAGTACTTTAAGATCCAAAAGTTTTTTACGATTCGCCCACACGTGAGTAACCAGATTTTATGGTCCAGCCCGAGTCCCAATTTCTGTGCCCGGAGACCGTCTTTCTCCTTAGGGTCTACAGGGTGTTTCAAAGGTGCTTTACGAGGTCGATCCACTTCGGGGAGCTCCGTGCTTACACTCAGGCATAGAGGATCTTTCATTTTTAATGTGCATCATTGCAGAGAATTTTCATCTTGGACCAAGCGGGCGATACGTTGCGTCCTATTCGCATGTTGACCCACGTGTCTTTGCTTCTACAGGATCTTTCATTTTTGGCACAGTCTATTAGGGACTCCGTCCTGACAGCTTGTCTTACACTGCTTACACCGCTGCCGAAGCATCTAGCCAAGGGTATCTAATCCCGTCCTCGTAAATTAGCGTCCCGACGCAAGGCGTCTTCCTGGCGCGTCTGTGTGCGGGCTTGTGTATTTATATGCATGTAAAAGTAGGGGAGGCAGTCATGGGTCCGTGGGTGTCTGTGTGCACGGCCTTCCTCGCATTCTAACCTGTTTTCATGTAACGACTTTAACGACTTCCACGAATGGGGAATGGAAGTCACGTCGAAGTACCCATTTGGACGTTGTCAATTAATCGCGTTAATTATTCTAATTAAAGATACGCGGCTAAGATAAGTAGAAGTCAGGCTCGAGCGATTTTGAGAATGTCTCTTGGGATTTGAATATTTAATTTCTCTGTTATGCTGCTTTACCACTATTGCTTTATTCAGCTGTCGCTTTCATGAAGATGTGCTCTTAATTTTCTTTGTACTGCAATTTGCACTCTTGTATTATATATTTTTCTTTGCTCCATTCTACCGGCTACTGTAATGTTGATCTGGCATGCAGTTTGTTTGTTGCATGTACAATTACGGTAATGAGGACAAGGCGGACGATTGTATGAGAAATTTTATTTTATTTATTTCTTTTATCTTATTTCTTTCACGAATTCATCGACGTGGAGGCAGGTGAAAGTAGAGGGAGCATACAATTTTCTTTTCTTTTTCTTTTCACAGTCAAAGGAAGCCGTGTCGATCAGCTCGCCGATTTGCTTGCGCTACGCGGGACACGTTAGCTGAACGCGTCGGTAAGTAAATATTTTTCAATATACAGGGTGACTGTATGCGAATGTGGAAAAGTCGATATGTTTAATTTTTTTTTTCCAGTCTTTCGCGCTGCTTAATCGACGCATGCTTTGCACGTGGTTCAAAATTTAGTATTGATACAGCGTGCAGTATGCACGAGTGATGCGTGCGGGTGAAGATAATATTTTTTTTTTGAAAATGAAAAATAAAAATCTGGCACTGTTTTGATTGATGACGATTGTTCATTAGTATCGTGCCGAACATTAATTGCCTGTTATCAGTGACTCGGCGTGACTGTCTTGTAACGAAATTTTTTTTTTACCGAAGTCCCCACGTCAGTTCCTACACCTTTTTAACTTTCGGCGGTCTATTTTCGATCGGATGACGTAATCCTGAGTAGATCTTAAAAAAAGATACAGTTCATGGTGACGTTCAATTTGTGAACGACACTCTGGCGGTTGATTACTAATTAAAAAGGCGATTTCCGTCACGTGGCTTGACCGCGTGCTGACGTCACGAGCCCAACGAACCCCCTAATGCTCGCCAATTAAATAAATATCAATTACCAAGCGTCCAGCTGATCGATTGACAGCTGTCAAAACACAAAACAAACTTCATTTTTATCAGTCGCGACGTCGTACTCAAATTAAGTTTATTTTTTTAATAGATTTATCATCTCTGTCTAATCATACACACAGAACGGATACACGAGGAATTTCAATATTTTGGTAATTGCAAATATTGGGAATCGCTGCTAGTTTTTTTTTTTTTCCAATTATCATGTAAAACGTAGCAAAATTTGCGAGTCGGTAAAATATATGTTTTTTTTAAATTTTAATAATTATCTCTTTTCCGTATCGGCTGTTATCGTCATATTATCAGACTGTTCGTGCTACACGCGGTATTGGGTTATTCATTTGGTCTGCATAGTGGAACTTTTAATGACGACTATGGATGCGCGCCTCTATGTATAATTTAGCATACGTTACGTTACGTCACGATATGGTACGTCGCATTACGTTTACTTGACGTTCGTTACTTGATTAAGGATGGTTTGTTGAACGTGGCTTACCCACCTTCCCGCCATTCCTATTCAGTTAGGCATGAACTTTTGACTGAGGATGTACTCATACTGACGTGGACAAGGTTATAATTGATTGCAGTAAAAGTAGAGGATAGTACCAAATTTGACAATTATTCATACTAGAACTTGTTTAGCAAAAAAATTTTGGTAACTATGTATATAAATTTTTTTTTTTATAAAAATGCATAATATATATATATGATATATTAGTTAAGCTTGTCAATATGAACGTAAAATTTGAGATTCAATGCAACGTGTCATTTGATATGAAAATTTAATGTTTAATGATTTTCAAGCATGACTCGAGTCAATGAATTTTTTTTTCGCTTGCAATTAACAATAATTAATTGGATGATTCAGGGAAAATTTTATGTGCGATCCAGCAAGCACGCATCGTGTCCCGAGGTTGCATGTGTAAATCTGTGAGAGTACGTTTTACGCTATTGCGAATTTTCATCAAGCTAATACGATTGAGTGCAAATTGCAAGATTTGAAAAAGTTTAATAAAGTACGGATCGAGTAATAGTTCTATTCAATTTGGAAATCTTTTGCTTTCGCTAATTTCCACGCCGACGGGCTTTTGTCAATTTTGCCGTCGCGATGCAATTTATTTTTATTGTTACTGCTATACAAAGGGTCGGGTCAGTAATGCAATCAGGAACATTAATGACATCCGGTGCCTCCTCTTAATAGATGACAAGCCTGCAAGTGCAATAGCGGAAAATAGACTGGCGTCTCTGGTTGACTGTAAATATTGTTTGACCTCGTTCGGACTTCATTTTTTTGTTTTTGTTTTTTGTCGCTTTGATTTAGTATAATAATTGTAACAATAAATGCAGGAATGTTTTTGACGCTGTAAAAATTAAATTTCTGACTTTGCGTGTTGCTCTTTTATTAGGTAATACCGGACGATGCATCTCTTTTTGTGGGGAAAGTTAAAACTTTGTTGTTGTCTTTGTTTTTGCTATACTCGTTACTATTAATGGTTGAACTGCGGTCGTCTCTACCCTGGGTAATATAATTTAATTTCGTTAGTGGTAATTAGGCGGCGAGGTAAATTTTCATTATATCTTATGTTATAGGTGTGTGCTGTCTGACACGTAATAGGTGTTACTACTAGTAGCACAAATGCGTGTGAGTATACAGTGACGCAAGATGACAGTACGACGGAGTATCAGCACGTGAACGCGTCAACAGGATATCTTTGGCAATTTTGAGATTCCATAATAAAATAGTTGGAAAGTTTGCGGAATGGTAAGTGATAGAAAAAAAAAAATTATCAAAAGTAAATGAAACTTGTCAAATTTGACAGACTCGGCTGTGATCATTAAAAGTTTAAAATTGGTCATTCAGATATCGAAGCGTGATTTTATCGAGAGCTCGATATATTATCAACGACTGATCTTGCAAATTCAAATTTAAACAGTATAGCGAGATAACGATGTGCATTGACAATCGCAAGAATCGATCCATACAATAAGCAACTACAGTGACGCCAAATTGGAGTTATCGTTCCGGATAATTTTGCGTTTTTGAAAAAAAAAAACAAATTTTGTCTGTAGTCAAATTAATTGTCAGCTTATTAGAACGTACAAGTACCCTTATCTCACTGCCTCACGAGAATATTCAAAAAATTTTTTTACAATTTTCAAAATAGTTGTCAAACAAAATCTTCACGACGAACCTACCTGGCCATCTACCATATATCCACATATATATATACAATTTGTCGAAATCATCCCTTACCTTTACACTGTTTTCAAAATCACTACCCCTCACTCGTACCAGTCAATTTGAAAACCGAAAACTCCACTTACAGCGAGATTCGCGCACCTTTATTAAATGCGTTCCGAAAACATAAACTCACGCCGCATAGATCACGATGTTCGCGCGAATTCCTTAAAAAAGGTGTCAGACACATAACCTCCGAACGGTTTGATTATGAAAGTGCAGAAAAAATGCAGGTTGATTTTTACGTAAATACGCGTCAGGTATGAGCCAACTATTGTAAGGTGCGACTATTGCATAGCAGTAGACCAGGCTAAGAAAATGCAAGCGGAGGCGCGACGCGCCGCTTTTCGAATAGCGCAACGTGACACGAGCGCGCAGAGACGCACGACGTCTACTAAACCCGACGAAGCCAGAGGGTTGAAACGTGGTTGCCGTCGCGACGCTTTCGCGGTTCGTCGGCCGGCGTCGAGTACCTTCGGCCTGACGTCCGCCTATAATCGCGCGCCTCCTTCTAACGACCACCGTTAGGCGCCTATCTGCAAGTCGACGTACACGACGACGCCGACGTCGACGTCGACGTACACCAGGAAACTCGGGGTAGCGTTTAAGCCGCGACGTCGTCATGACGACGTAAACTCCAAAATACACATCGCTACGTGGATACCCGGCTTTGCATTTTCTATTTACACTATACGTGTATATCTATCTATACGCGTCTTTAGCGGATGGCCTTATCACGGTAATAGTGCTACTATCGGTAATGCTATACCACTATCACTAGTCAGTAGCAGGCATAGTTGCCGATCGAACGGCTGAAGAAACTATTTTTACTTTTTTATTATCCCTACGAAATGCCGCATTGCTTGCGCTCAAATGGTTTAATTTTTTATTTTCTTTGATACTGTTATTATTATTATTATTTTTTTGATAAATTTTACAGTGATCGATGATTGCTTGGAATCGTGCAGTTTTAAAAGGGCGTGTACGGGTTGTTTTTGGAGGTTTCGCAAAATTTTAATATTTTTGGAATTTTCTATTTTTGCTTGTATGACCTTACGGACTTGTATTTTGGTATGTCATATTGATCTACGGTAATGTGAAACTTGCAGTGGGCTTTCGAGAAACGATATAGGTATATATTACTATAGCGTTACATTCTTCAGGCTTTCTATGCAGCTGCAGTGCTTTGCAGTAATGATGTGCTTCACTGTATTCTAATGGTACGGATGGGCTGCTAATGCTGTACGTTAGTAGGAATTTTTTTTGTGAAATTTTGGAATTGAATTGGGCTAACGAAATGTAAGCCCGGGTAGTTTTAGAAAATTGTAATGTACATTCCGTCGAATATAACGTGGATTAGAAGTAATTGCCTGGAATCGCAACTGCGCGTTGATTGATAATCGCAGCTGCAACGTTTTACCGTAAGCTGCTGTGTATCGGGTGTGTTTTGGAAAATTTCCAAAAAAAATTTCAAGACATACGAGCATTCTTATATGGTTACGTATGCTGCCAGGGTGATTCATTTTTATTTTTAATTTACGTTCTCTTTTTTTTCCATGTCGCAAAGTCCTCTTATAATCTTTATCTTTAATACGAACCAAACTGAACTTTTGGCCGGAATCGACGACGAATTCCATTACGGCTGATTGATTTGATGAATAATTACTAAACGCGCCACTCCGATCGTCCCGAAGTTGGTAACATTGACTGCCGCATTCCTCATTCAATCAAATTCAAGCTTTCAGCATTTTCTCATCCGAACCAGCCTTCACGGTGTATTCGAAGAAGCGAAATAACTTGCTTACGTGTCTGTAAGGTTGGGTGAATTTTTTTTTTTTCCAAAAAGTCTTATCGCCCCAGGTGACCCAGCAAGTCGATATTACGTTGAAAAGTAAGAACGCTAAATGAAATATTTCCGAAGGGTCTTCGCGACACGTTGTTTTGCATTTCTGCTACTGTATGTTGGTATCGCCGAAATGCTGTGTATAATGGCAAATTAAGGATTAACAAGAAAAATAAAACATTATTTCTATCACTCAGTTCTAATTTTTTTCATTTTGTAAATTTTCAGACTGCCTCATTTTTTTTTTCAAATTTTATCAAATTTTCGATATATTCAAATAACATAGTTTACTTGAGTAAGTAGTCAAATTTTAGAAACCCATTCGCGGCTGTGTAAAAACGTTCGCTAATCTAAAGGTTAAGCACTTCAAAATTCGACCCACTTTTGTATCGGGGTCGACCTATTTAATAACGTTTTTCACCCCGAAAATTAATGGTAAGCACAAAATATCCTAAAATACGGTTTAATTATCTTTTACGCGAAAAATCAGGGAGAAGAGGGAGCGTGACTCCGGCTGTATTTCGCTCTTACCAAACCGAGTAGATACTCCCTGTACCTAGTCAGACACTAGAATTGGGCCATGCGGGTTCATCCTGTCTGCGGGAAGTAAAGGAACAATCGGATTTCCAACGCTTCTGTCTTCTCCCGAGTGCAATCGCACTGCAACCTATTCGATTGCAGTCAATGCAATTGCGCAAGAACAATTTTATCCGAAGTAACAGGAATCTCGACTCCCTTGAAAATACGTAATCCCATTGCATTACTATACAATAAATACAAATATTCCACACAGTAAGAGTGTACCTCGCATGGAATTTTATTTTTCAGATACCACGTATGCTTTATCTTTAATTTTTCAAAGAGGTCAGATTCGTCAAGTTCCAAAGCAGTACAGGACCTGCCAAAGAGATTTCACCCTGGTTGCTCGCGACGCGGTTGTTACGCAAAGTGTCTCTTTGGTATTTTGCATTATTCAGCGACGGTCTGCGATCCGCTCGAAAGTTTACCCCATTGTGCAAAATATTTATTAGTCATTATTCTCGAATTGCAGACACCCTAGAATTTCGCGAATGTTGCTTTTCTTATATGATTTAAATTTTTACTTTGCGAAAAATTTCACTTGCAAATAAGATTCGCGTGTCTCTATGAAATATATTGCGAATAACGTTGGCTCGCGCCGTGCGAAAAGCGTGGGATGGAGAAGAAAAAGAAATGAAGAAAAAGAAATGACGAAATCCTCCTGGAATGACAGACGGAATATTACAGTCGCAACAAAAAGTTTACGATATCCAACTTCGATTAAATGACAATTTCACTTGCTGTCACGTGCCTTTCAATTCGGTGTCTTCGCCGCGCGGAGAAATACAAGAGAGATAAGCAATGATAAAACGATAAGAGGAACAAAAAGTCACTGCAGGACGATCGAAGAGAGGAAAAATGCCCGAGCAATCTTCTTCTTATTTTATATTTAATCCTTCATTCATCCTTGTATTATAGGATTCCAGAGCTAATTGGAGAATGATCTGCTGGTATCGCACGGATCGAGGGGGTGGAACGAGAAAAAAAAATAATACACAAAAGTCTTATCGGATAGTTATTTTTGGATTCCCTACTGAACTAGGCTACTTCGAGACAGACCTCCACCCTCCCCCCGTGCCCCTATTACTCACCACCCCCGTGTTCCCGCCGATTCGTACTTTCGTTCTTTATCATGATCGTGCCGAGTCCATAGGGGCCATTTTCCCGTGAGAATAGGAAAGTCTGATTGCAGAGTCTGTTAATATTACGTCAAATTGGAAACGGCACAGACGTTGATACGTGACGTCCTTCTGGGCTCTGACATTTGCGTCGGAAACAAACAGATAAATGCTTGATCGGTTGGTATACTGATTGATGCGTGGAAAATATGCCGCAGATCGTATCACATAGGTAATTCGAGTGTGATATACAGCAATAAAAAATATCTATGAAATTTTGACCTTGAAAATAATAATTCTTTTAACAAATATTTTATCTTTTATTTTTACGACATCCTTATGGAGTTTTGTGATAGGATCGCTTGAATGACAGGAGGGGCTGTAGTAATTAATTATCTTACAGGGTCTATTATTCATTGAACACCCTGTATAGTATGCACGTTACAATATCGGCAGTTTATAAAATGTGTCCTATGGACGTTTCCCTTTTGTCGTTCTTCAAGTTTTTTGTGCCAATTTCGTTGGGCTTAAAGAAAACTTAAAGACTGAGGGGTGGAGACGAGACGTTAAGGAAAAAATGGCAGGAACCTTTTTTGTTTATAGAAATTTTGAGAATTAGGTGAAAAATGTAAATTGGCCCGCGAGAGACGCGAGTAAAAATAAACCTCTGGTTAAGACTGTAGTTATTACCTACTGTATAGTTCAGATGGTCAATAATATCGATAAGAGAAATTTTCGAAATGTAAAAAAAATTTCTTGTTTCACACATTTGTCGTGGACGATCTTTCAATGGATATACATACATTAATCTTTTTTTCCTCTTGCGAATTATTCATCACTCCGTCCATCCTATCTACATGCATGCTATATACGTAAGTTTTGCGCCATTAAATACGACCTACCTGGAAATATCTTGTCGAACGAGCCCATCAAAAAGGATAAATGACGGTAATGAAAGTTCGCAGGAAAAAGAAGGAATTCCAGTAACATCATTTCTCCCTATTTTTTTACGGTTCAAACAAAAAAAAATTCGAGTTTAAACGACTCTGCAGATGTTATCAAAATTACCCAGGATACTTATCACCTCATGACGTCATATGGGAATATTGCCAAACGCAAACGCTCTACTCCTTACGATATAGACAGTCAAATGGTCTAGTACGTGTATCAGCATAGGGGCTTATAAAGTGGTCTGTTGGGCAATCAGAATCCCTTTTTCAGGTATAAAGCGTTGGAGTTATTGATTTCTCGGTTCCCCGAGCGTTGTTATGCCCTGCTGGTCTACTGGACTTTCGCGACCTGCCGAGCTGCCGACCTGCCCAATCGACTTTGGACTTGGCCCATCATCCGACGCCGAATAATCGTGCGGAATCGGCCACGTTAGAAATGATTTTTACATGGCCGATAAAAATGGTATTAAGAAGAAGGTCCTAGTGAAAAACGTCCCAGAGCGACCTTAGCATCGATCATAAGACGCTATAGTTAGTGGTAGTCGTATAGTCACATTAGAGAAAATTAGATTGGCCATCGCCAACCATAAACGCGTAAAAATTTCAGTGACTGCCTAGTGGGTATATATCTATATACATATAGCAGTAGTCTGTATAATATAAAATTAGTAGGTATTTGGTATAGTGTATGCGATAAAATAATACAATTGACAAATAATCGAGCACCAAATTATACTTTCGATTGTTTAATATGTATGTATATAATGTTTGAATTATTCAAATCCGAATGGCTTTTCCCGCCGCGCAAATTTCGTACCGTCGCGCGTGGCCGTTTGAAAACTAAGCGAAGTTTCTCAGCGTCGCGTTTTAGGTTTTAGGATTTAGGCACAGTCGTACAATGCGGCGCCGTTCATCAACGTCGCACTTAATGGTGGAACAATCCATTAGACAAAAATGCACAAGCCAGCCCAACCCAACCTGAGCTTACATGTACAAGGCGGCACTTAAAGCGACTCGGGCCAATGAGTTATCTCGGTTTGAAATTGAAAATTCGCTTTAATTCCACTACGTGAGGACAAGTCGAAATCGGGCGAGCGAAACGCTTAGTCGGCACGAGAGCTTGCGAGGTATCGCACAATAAAGGGGACTACACGGGGTTCGGGATTCGGATATTCTGCATTCGTGGAATCCATGAAATCCGCTATAAATTTCGATTCAAGTACTATCATTTGCAGGCGTATGTAAACTATATATGTATAACCAGGGCCGTATCATAACTAATTTTCAACTATAAATATACTTCAAGCGGTGCTTTGGATTGCTGCCAGATTTATCTTTCTAGGTCTAATGATATTTTATGAACGTACGTTTTTACCAGGTTCATTGTTATTTTACGGTCACGTATTTTTCGGAAAAAAAGTGAAGAAGAAAAAATCACACGCTTTTCCATCAACTTGTGATTTCTTTGTAATGCAGTTCGTTTTTTTTTTTTTTTAATTTTTGTTTCTCTTTGCGTTTTCGCGAAACTTTACTCTTAACGTTGACTTTTCGAAAGTTTTTTTTTATGGCAAAGTTACTTCGGTTTGAGTAACCAAATGAAATAAAAGAAAAATGGAAGGGTAGAAAATAGATAGACAGCTAGATAGAGCAAAACAAAAAAACTCCAAGGAGTCATGGAAAAGTTCTCGAGGTGTCATGGGGGTGCCATGAAGATTCTATAAGGGTAGAATTTCCTTCCATGGTAAGAAACCCCACGAGCGGCCCAGGAAATAAGAGACGGGAGGCGTCGGGACGCCGTCGCGTTCCACTACTTACACTCAATCTCACAATAGCACGTGGGAACAGTGCCCGTTAGAAAGGTGATCTAATTTTTTTTGGCCCCTTACGAGATTAGAACCGATAATACGAATCGAATTCACGTCGGCGTATCCAATATGTGGATTGTAACTGTGGGCGATGGCGCAGTTTTACTTGGAACTTTTATCTCTTCCTAACCTTATTAACGCTGCTGACAAAACCCGCTCGGTAAATTAGTGATCGTCCAATTTTCGGAAGTTTCCGTCGCTTTTTATTTCAGCCCCTTTTTTTTTATCGCAAGCGTCATCGAGTGAGAACATAACCTATAATTTACAAATTTAATATAAAAAAAAAAATTTCTACATACTGGTCAAGCATTAATTTCAGTATAATTGTATATTTTTGAAATTTTTTCTCAAAATTTTCATGATCGATTCACGTTCAATTTTGAATACTTTCGTTTATTCATCATTTATGATGAATAGATAAAATCTCCGAATCCGATAAACTGATTTGATCGGTATTTCCTATTTTGATCTATTACCAAAATTTGACGATATCACTTGTGACGTGATTTTTCGAATCACGGTCCCAAGGCGGCTCCGGTTACCGATACAGATAACGTTCTCGATTTCTGGTTTCCTTCGGGTCGCCACCCTGCTCAGAAGCTAAGCTCTCGGATTGATTCCCATAGTTATGTCAAGGCTCTCGTAAGATTTTGTTAAGGTTCAGTTGAGGTCGAGGTGCTCGAATCTGCCGTGGGGAGATAGTCTCGACGTACCGAGTTGCCCGGCGGAGGAGAGTACCCGACGGAGACGTCTCCACG
>JARQTC010000722.1:159893-237342 GCA_030142495.1 Cephus runcator
ACGGGTGGACGGCCGAAGGTAACGTAGGTTGGTTCTCGAAGATAGTTCGTTCTCGGATACTCTGCTAACGGTGTCGGATCAAGAAAAAGAATGACGTCACACACTTTATTTCCATTTTCAAATTCATTCTGCGTTCATTATACTCTAGTGTCCAATAATACTCAATTGTCAATTTGCCCAATTATTCGCAGTGTCAGTGGCTGCATTTACTGAGTATATATACATATATATACGTATACATGACGTGCGAATAAATATAACCATTCATAATTTAATTATATCAACCAAAAAATATCCTTTCCTATTACCTTTTCTTTTTTATTCCATTATCCCATTAAGACTTGACAGTCTGTCAATTATTTTCTATTTACTAAAGACCTTCTCCTTAAATCTTATTAATAATGCAAAATTTTAATATATATGTTGTGCATATTTAAATTTTTTATTTCTCCGAACCCCGATCAATTATTCCGACACGACAAGTAAGTATGCAGGCTCGATCAATTTTGATCTGTCAATTATATTTACATCTGCGCAACAAGTTACGAGTTGCGAATATATTCGCAACTATGGAAACACGCAATTTCGTTTGGTTGGCAACACGTCCTGTTATCGTCTAACATTATCCTTCAAAATCAAAACGACTTACCAACTGTCGGTTTTCATTTACTATCTGTTGGTAACAAAAAAAATATGGCCATTGCAAAGGAATCACAGCACGCACATGCGTTTCCCGTCAATTTTACCCTGCATGTCAAAAATAAAAATAGCGGTATAAATTTATCATTGATGACGATACATTTTTTAATTTATGATTTTTAGTGTACCCCATGTAACGAATTAATAATTTTTCGTATGCATATATATATATTTATTTTATTTAACAAATATATTAATCTACAGAATCAAGTCGTATTTGATCGATAAATAAAAATTTTTAACAGCCGTACGTTATTACATTGTCGCGTTAGTTGACGGTAATCAACAATACATAAACGTTACATCGCATGCTGATCCGATTATGAGTTCTATTGACATAAACGTTGGTTATGTGTTTCTGTAATTTAACGTGCGCCGGTGGCGCCATCTCTTGACAGTTCCGCTTATTCATCTAAGAAATGGTATATACGTATGCTGGCAAATATCGATAATGTCGGTCACTACATTTTCGTGCTTGCTACGTATACCTGTGAGTACTTATGGTGTAGTGTGCTGTTACGAGGAATTATAACATTTGGCAATTGGTACAGTGTTCACGATAATTAGCACGTAACGCAAGAGCAAATTTATAAATAATTTAATCAGAGTGCTACTGAGCGGCTGAGCCAGAAAATTCTTTCGTACGATCAATTGCACGTAAAACTCAAGTTTTCTGGCCGATCGATAATAATTGGTAATCAGATGGTTTTTTTTTTAATTCGACAAACGTATCTTTTTCTCCGATACAAAGAGTGCTCGTCCGGTTATCAAGTGATTTGGATAATTACGAAGTAAATTGAAATTTGAAAATTGGTAATTGGTACTTAATTATACGAAGAGATAATTTTTCTCTTGTCCAATGAACATCAATGGTTGTTCCACTTAGTGTTTACGTCTGATTAATTATTAATCCGCCTATAAATTCACGTCAATCGACACTTTGCTAATTCAGTCTGTTAATAAGTTAACGTTCGACAGTTCGATTACAGTTTTGTATATTTCTAAACGTTTATACGTATTTCATCGGGTATCATTTAGAAGTGTCATATGTGCCCGTATATACGTTTTTTTTTTATTTTTTATATTTGGGCTTTTTTTTTCGTACATGTACAATTGCAATATAAAAAAATTTATAAAATAGAATAAATTTAGTATTGTATTTTTTTTCTGGTTTTTTCTTGACGATAAACCCACACGTACGATGGACAGTATGTCTTTTGATTCATATGCGAATTCGTTGTCCAATTTTTTTTTTTTTTTTTTTTTTTTTTTTTCATATGAATAATGATAATCAAATGATTTTATCATGATCATAATGAATAGGCTTGAGTGCTCACATTAATAGAGATGCGTTACTAGAATGACGATCCCTTCGAGAAGTTAATACTCGATCGCAGAGCTTTTTTCATTTTTGGCGAACTCCATTTACTTCCGTTGCCGGATATTAGTCTCAGTTCGTCCAGTGAAACTCCTTCGTCGACGTCATCGGCTTCCGTTTTTATTTCCATTTTCTGAGAAAATGTAATTAACCAATTTTATGCTAAAAAGAATCGATTGAAAATGTCGCTTTGACAATTTCGTTAAAATCACGAATTAACTGTTAATTAATGTAATAATCTACTGCCGAGAAATCTTTAACGTCATTTACCTGAACAATCAGTCTTAGAAGTTGATGTTGAGTCTCCAATGCGCTGCTTATGTCTTTCAGTCGACGTTTCTGCTTGTCCAATTCTTCTGTTATGTAATCGTCATTGTTTTCAAGTACCATGTCCGATCCTAATTTTCGATATAGAAACAAAGAAAATTATTAAAATTAAAAAATAATATTAAATCACATTACTGTCATTCCTTATAATATTTACAATCATCTACAACGTCTAATTATATCATTCAGTGGGTTAGAAGAAAAAAAATGTTTGTTCAAGTTCTTTTTTAAAGTACACTATATATAAATTTGTACAGTGTGGTATTTTTATATAGGAAGTTTAATTTTGCATAGTAATGCACACGGCCAGGCATAGGTGCATAATTAGGGAACATCAAAACGTGCAGCATCCAAATATTCCAGCATCTAGCAATTTTCCGTCAATCTACTTTTATTTTGATAAATGATCCTCCGGATCTATATGAAGGATCGGTATTGCTTTTTTTTTTTAAATTAATTTCATTCGTTGATAGTTGCAGGATTAGTCGAAACGAAAAATTTAATAAAAATATATAATTTTGCAAAATAAAAAATGTCAACACACAGTGCTATGAATCGTAAGCATTACCGTGATTTCTATTTGAAATGACGCCTCCGGACGCATTCCCTATAGCTCCTTTGCGTGCTCCGTCTGCAACACATTCTACTGCTAAGCCGTTTAATCAATTAAAGAAATATTTGCTTTACGGCAATAAGGAAAAAAATGTCACGCGGACGCACCTCGCTTTCCTGCCGATGTTAGCGAATCATGCGAGGCCAGAATTCAAAATAGTGCGACGATTAGTTGTTATCTTCGTTGTGAATTAGAAAACAAATTAATTGAAATTGAAAAAAAAAAAGTTTTTTTTTTTTAAATTGACAAGTACGTGTAACGAATTGGTAGGAAATCAAATGTGGTTCAATAGGGAATTGATTTTTGAGGAAACTGAAAACTCTTTTAAAAAATTGTGAAGAGTATGTTTTTTTTTGTAATTCAAAAATATTTATCGTATATCGGCATACTTCGAGAATCTGCAAAATTTTCGAAAACTAATATACAGTGATATTAATAACTAATGGGTTTTTAAAGTGTTTCTTTAAAAAGTGAATACGAGTAAGATTGTAATAATGAATTTATGCGAAGAATTCGTGGCATTCATGAATAAATGGGCAGGAATCATGCGATCATGCTTATAGATAAATGTTGGGTCGTCAAGGATGAAATTTATAGTTATCGATCAACTTTGCCTTTTTTCCTACGAATTTCATCCTCGACGAACCAATAGTTTGGATTAATTGATAATAGCAGTTGCTTTTTAAATTTGTGATTTTATAATTATTAGATATTTTGAAAAAAAAAATTATGTAGACGAGATATCTCTGGCGAACTCACCATCGTCTGTGAACGGATTACAAATCCATTTCTTTAAAATGAAATCCAAAAATCCTAATTTTGATTTCATCTCGTTTGGATATACTTTCAGTTCCATTTTGTCGACTTTTGCAAGTAGCATTCGCGGTAACTTCCGCTCTAACTCGGTATGCAAAACGACCTGTGTGAAAATATAAAAAAAATGTATCAACATCAATATTGTACATATACACATATGTATATGCCTGAAAATAATTGTGCAATTAATTACCTGCATTGCCAGTCTTTTCAATTGTGCATTCCTACGAACCGATTCGATATCGCCTACTGCCAAACCGATCAGCAGATTCATTAAGAGAATTGGCATAAGTACCATGAACACTCCAAGTATCAAAAATGACGGGAAGGGAAATGGCAGTCCTTTTGGATTTTCTTCACGGCACGTTGAATCGTGATGATAATAAGGCTCGACGTATGTTCCCAAAAAGTCAATCTCGCCTAACATCATTGCAAACGTCCTCATGAGGGACATGGGAATGGTACTGAAGGATATATGATTGCCCTGTTGGGTCATTCGAAAAAAAAGATATTAGTAATGAAAAGAAAAATTGAAAATTTCAAAATTATTTTCTTTACTCACCCTTGACAGGAGTATGTAGAATGCAAGACCAAAGGCAATTATCAGAATAGAGAAAACTAGGAGAACCTTAATAAGAGTTTGTAGAATTTCCAAAAACATCACCACGTATATTCCAACTTGGTCGAATCTACGTGAAAACAGAATTTAGTTAATAAATACATGGGTTGTGTTAATTGTATATAATATAATTATATAATAGTCACCTCTGTAGCAACAACAATAAATTGAACCAGCTGAGAAAAACTGTAATGGAGGCGCATGAGAATTGAATCTCGTCCAGTCTGTCGAAAAATATCGGCACCACCATTATGCTCGAACATATGTAAAGATGCCAGGAGACCGAATTTACGGGATCAAATAAATATTTCCAGCGTTGCTGATACAGCTGCAAAATTTCGCGCAGGGTGTAAAGGGCAACGTAGATCATGATGATGACGGCGCTCATGAACATCATCGGCGTGGCGCGATGATTTCGTCCATTCTCGCTGAGTACATGTCGGTGAAGCTTTTGGAGAAAAAAAAATTAAAAAATGAAAAATAATTTTCCGAATAATATTTTTAATATTTTGTCTTTGCTTACGTTTTTTAACGCTGTACCGTTGTTCCATATTTTTTTTGTATAATTAACGTTGATGATTTTGTGACCAGCATTGTTGCTGAGATTCATGAGCTGCGACGAGAATATCGTGACGAATGCCAAAAATATTGTATAAAACAGCAAATTTGCTATATGAAAATATTTCCCGTAGCTGTTCCATTTCATTTGCAAATATTTTTGACTCAGCGGATGAGCAAGCAATTCGACTCTTCCGTGAACAACCATAGCCTGTAGGAATACGTGCAGTTTTTCACTCGTAACTTTGTGATATTTTCTAAAAAAATTTTTTTAAATAATAAAATTTGCATCCTTTTTTTTCTAAACTTACATTGAGTGCTGGAAGTGGACCAGGTGTGACAGCAGTCGAAATTTCACTTGTCTCTTCGTCCGTTTGTGAGCATTGCAGACACGAGAAGGAATACTTTATCTGTCGCAAGGATAAACAAAAAATCAGTATATACTCAAATTTCACAATTTTTTTGAACTCCAACCCCCGTGCATTTTTAACTTACGTAAAATGATTTCGAGTCTTTTTTGCAATTGGCCTTCGTAATGCACTTGTCCTGCACTGCCTCGAATACACGTGGCATTGACGCAATGAGTGCAAGGGTAACGCAAGGATGCTTATCAGATTTTAAAGACATAATTTCTTGAGCTCTGCAAAGTGATCGATAATCAAAATCAAAATCTCTACCTCGCAGTTATATCAAATCTGAAAAAGAAAAAAAAATCTCAAAAAATTTACCTTTCCTCGTGCGTCACCATGACTAGTGCAGCTTCTGGAAATTTATAATAAATCGCATAATCGATAGCGCTCATGTCCATATTGTTGTATAGCAATTGACAGTTCATTGACAAGAGCAATCCAATTGCACTGGGTTTGTTCTCCATTGTTGCCAGATGTAACGCAGTGTTGCCGTCCTTGTCGGTCTGATCGAGCAGCTGCGAGTGCACACTGTACAACAATTCTATTGTTTGCGTGTAACCACTCATGGCGGCCAAGTGCAGTGGATTTCGGCCATTGTGATCCCGATGCAAAAGTGCACCCCTATTTAATAGAAGCTGCACCACGCGTGTGTGACCTGAAACAATAATGCATTTGTACGAGGAAAACAAAACTTTTCGTACCGATGCACTTTTGTGCATCCTTACCTTGCTGGGAAGAAATGTGCAACGGTGTCAAACCTTCGCCATTACTTTCATTTATTATAAAAGTTCCCTTTTCGGAATCCAACAGTTGCCTGACTGTGTTGTATCTGCCGTATCTGCAACAAAAAATTGTTGTTTAACAAATACAAAACATTTCCTTCCAACACGCTCAAGCCTACCTTGCAGCAAAGTGCAACGGGCTCTCGTTGTTGTTGTTCTTCAAGTTGATGCAAGCGCCGAGCTTTATGAGATTCTCTAAGCTTCTTATGTGACCCTCTCGACTTGCATAATGCAACGGCGAACATCCGGTTTCGTCCTTCTCGTTCAGGAGGAGAAGCAAGCTCACTTTGCACTGTTGAACAAAAAAAATAAAATATAAACAAGGAAAATTATTTTTAAAAAATAATAATTTTGTTTATACAAACTTTGTTAACTTCAGCTGCAAACTCTTCTAATCTTCCGCCGTTCATGACTACCAAGTGCAAAACGTTTCTGCGATTGACATCTTTCAAATGAATATTCGCCCCAAGACGAATCAGACAGTGCACTGTGCGCCAGCCGCTTCTTGCAGCTGCCAGCAACAGTGGAGATCTTCTCTCTTTGTCGAGTGCATTCATATCTGCACCTGCATTCGAATTTCAAGTCGCAAAGTTAATGGCGTAAAAAAAATTTTTTTTTTAATAATTTTTGTAAGGGATTAAATATTACCTTCCAAAATGAGATACTCCACTATTTCAGGATGATCGAACATGGCGGCACAGTGGAGTGGCACCATTTTCTGAATATCGCAGGATGACAGGCATGTATACTTTTCGGAGGGTTGTAGGGCGAACATCAATTTGACAATTTCAATTGCACCCTGTGCACAGGCCAGATGCACCGGAGTTGAGAGATCCTGTTGTTGCGTCGATATCTTCGCGCCGGACTTGAGACACAACTCCACTGCCTTGAACAAAGTGAACAATCAATTTTATCGTTTTCACCATTTTTACGGAACACAACAATAAACAAATTTTACGAAGATTATCAATTTTTTAGAAATAATTTTCAGTTTCAACATGAAAATATGAATTTGATACCTTTATGTCGCCCCCGTGCACCGCCGAGTGCAACGGTGCATTGCCCTCGGCGTCGTGCAGCGAGATCATCTCCTCCCTGCTGCACCCACGCGACTCGCCCCACTGAAGAAAAACCTCCATTGTTCTCGAAGATGCATTTTTCGCTGCGTTGTGTATCGGGTAGTAGCCGTTGTTGCAGGCCTTGCGAGGGTTCGCGCCGAAATCTGTAATCTGATAGATTTCGTCCATTCGACAAAATGCATCGTGAATGCAATTAAAATGCACGCGGAGATGCGTTACTCGTAAACATTAAAGACAGCAGTTATATCGAGGAATATAAAGTATAACGTAAATCGTAGCACTACGAAATTTCTTAAAACAGTCAAACAACACTGGGGATGCATAAGAATTTATTTTCGATAATTCCAATCGATCAAAATTCCAATGACAATGACGATTATGCACCAGTATGATCCATTTGAAAATTGACTTGCAGTCAAAAATTTTTTGAAAATTTTTTGTCCAATTATTCAATACCCACCTCCCCATCAATCGAACTCACCAGGATGCGAGCGCATTCGTCGTGGTCGTACATGGCTGCTATGTGCAATGGTGTTCTGCCATGCTCACCACCCTGCTGCACATCTATTCTGTCACGGTATTTAATCATTGCACTTAGAACTGTAACTCTGTTCAGTTCCGTAGCAAGGTGCACGGGCGCCTGTTTCTTCTCGTTAAGGATGCCACTGCGCGCACCGCTGCAAATTGAAGAAAAAAAAAAATAAATACATAAAAGTAAGACAAACCAAGAAAAAGTAAAGGACACAAATTTCAATTATCTTTATATTTCTTGACTCCACTTATCAAGTACGGGCGTGAGCAATAAAAGTGCATTAACGAAATACAAGGAGAAAGAAAATGGAATTTCTCACTTTTTTAATAGAAAATCAATTGCATCCAGGGACGTAGATTCCACGGCGATGTGAAGTGCAGTGTTTCCACTATTGTCCTGAATATCGAGGTCTGTAAAAAAAATTAATTTTTTTCAAAATTATAATTAACACTGAATCGTATTGATTGACAATAAAATTTAATTGACAGTACAAACCTCCACCGTGGGAATATATAAATTCCAGTATGTTGACCCGATTTCTAGATGCAGCCTGATGCACCGCTGCTCTTCCCCTACCGTCGCGTATTTCTAGTCTCTTTGGATCTGCTTGATACAGTCGATTAAATTCCTCTATATTTCCGCTCTCTGCCGCCTATGACGTATCAACCAGAATTCACAATAATAATACAACAGCCAATAAATTCATGCAAACTGAAATAATTGCGTCTGTCGTTAATTAAATTCATTGGGTCATTCTAGCTTCTACATAATATATCTACAAATTGATCAAACAATTATTCTACCATTGCAACACGAGTACAGCAAATAGCAAAGGGCAAACTGCTCGTACAACGCACTATGCAACTTCTGCCATTTCTCCTACGAAAATACTCAGGCCATTCAAACTTAGCAGTAATACGTGATAATATAACAAGATAAGACAATAGTGATAAAAAAAAAAAAACAATTTTTCCAAAAAATTAAAAAAATATTTTATATATCAATATTTTATCCATAGGACTACAAAGTATAAGGGGTAGCAACAATTGTATTTGAACAGTATCACAAGGCTACCGATACAGTGATAACTACGTCCACCCCTGAAACTTACTCTTAGTATACGAAAGGGACTGTGACGCAACAAACAGATTTCGGCTGGCTTATCAGGCTGCATTTTTGACGACGTCTTTTTCCCACGTATGAAACGATACGACGCCTTTGGTAGCATCGTCTGCAATTCGCCGGTCGTGGTATCCTTGATTTCTGCGCTGTTACGATTTGTCATCCAACTCTGTAATTGGATAAACAAATTGCCAACTTCGATGACGGATTTAATCAGATGGGTGAGTTCTTTATTAGACGTCGTAGGGATTCGATTGCGACACATGTGAGGTCTCCACATGTCTTATTTATGAATGAGTGGTCAGGGGCATGGGAGGGGAGGTTCTTGGAGTCGGGAGCGAAGTTAATTTTTTTTTTTTTTTTTTTTTTAGAATTGAGCAATATCATTTGGAATTGATTTTTATCGACTCTAACTTTTTTTTTTTTTTTTTTAATGACGCCAATTATTATCTTTAGTCGGAGAACGTGATGTTGGATAAAAAAAATGAAAATAATAAATCAATTAGGAGGAGTAACGTTACTGCTACCTACATCCCAAAACGAAAATACACTTTTGTTTCTGTCAACGTCTATTACGACAGGACCGCCGTTTTCGTTTGCAGTCAGGCCTTTCACGTGATTTTGTTTTTGACTTTCGTTATTGCTATTTCGGCTTTGAGCTACTGTGCGAAACACTCGTAATTTCTGCAGCAGGCACAGCGGATTAGACATCTTGGCGGATCAGTTAAATCTGAAAGAAAAAATCGAAAACTGGAAAATACTTCACTCGGAGCACGTTGACGAGGAAATAGAGGAATTAAAGAAAAATGAAAAATAATTATTTCACTTTCAGCGTTTGCCCGCTTAAATATATACAGGTTTTTGATTTTGACTTTACGTCCATTGGTCTTTTTTTTTTTTCTATATATTCGAAATTCGTGGAAGACAAAAATTATTAGTGACTTATAAACTTTTGAAAGCATTACTTGATACTCTGATAATATAAAATAAGATTAAAGACCGTGAACTCGTTACAGTTTTGCCTTTAAATTTCTATTAAACTTTTATGATTACCTGAGCTCCCTTAATTGCATAATTATGCATGATATTATCAGGAATTATTATCAAGTACACTATTCCAATTTTTTTAGAAAAATTTCTATTCCATTCTCTCACCTCATAATCGAATCGGTCGTCGTATCTGGTATCGGTTTTACAATTTTTGAAATAAATTTTACAGCTTCGAGAAATAAATTTTACAGCAATGGAGTAAAAACTTCTTGAACTTCGGAATCGATTATAATAGGGTTGATCAACGTCTATAAATAATAAAGTAATTTCCCTAATGAATTGCTCTCGCATCAGGAATTAGTACTAATACACCATAGCTTATTTAATCGAGGATTTCCTTAATAGGAAACATTAATATTTACGTAATTACAAGATAATTCAAATGTCACATAAAATATAAATAACGCATACCCCTATCGGAAAAACGAATACAACAAAAAATGTATACAAAATCAAATTTTGACGAAACTCAATTTTCATTTTTTACTTCATTTGCTATTGATTAAAGCCAATATAATTCCTCGCTATACCCGCACCTTTATAACTTTCCGCAAAAAAAAAAAGCTATTTCACACGATACGACAGTCTAACGTTTATGCTAACCAAAGGCATTTGCATATTAAACGTAAAGTCACAGTTTCCACGTAGAAGCATGGCGACAGCGAAACCAGCTACAGTTTCCAGTTCCTTTCTGAAATTCTTTCTCAAAATTTCTACCGCCTCGCCTGAATCCTAAAAAGCTCCTACAACCGCAACTGTAGCAGCATTACGTGACAATAATTTGTAACCCTCTTTTTCCTCAAAGATAACATGTCCAGTTGAAAATGGTATATTTCGTAAAGAAAAATGTCACCCGTCTTTCAATTACTCGTTCGACACTTTCAATTGTAAAACTTTTTTTCAACGTTACTTCAATTTCGTCACGTAATAAAATTACGATGGTTCCTTTCAAAAAGAGAGAAAATAATACATGGCTACCTGTCCGATAAGAAATTCCCAGGTGACTCTAGGAATTATACGGAACACGACTGCAGTCACTCGGTTAGATATCATGCACGATATGTATATGCATATACATATATATTTTTGACCAGTACCGTACATATATATACGCTTTAATTATATCTATAATATTATTATTGTATATAGGGTGTACCACGTAAATATAATTTCGCTGGACGAATCTGCTCAAATTATATTTATATTACAAAAAGATAATTATCGTTTCGAAAAAAAAAAAACACTTGAACCTGCACCAGACAGTTGTGTAATTTTGAAACGTCTGTGCACGTAAAAATTAATTTGTCACGTAAGTCACTATATGAAAAGTCTTGAAGTAACGCTTATATCGATTTCAACGTTTTTCTTTATGGTTGATACACCATATCATGTTACCCTTTGTTACCTATTTAATTTCCAATGTGCAATTAATAACTCGTTTAACTACAAACGGCTTTAGTCGCTCTTTTGATGTGCTCCTTCACTTTGATACGGTATTTTAGGCATTATTCCTTACCGCGATTAATTACGAAAACGCGTGACGAGTCAACTCTCTGGATGGGCGTCTGCTAAGGGTGGCTTCTATGAAAATTGTATTTACGTAATGAACTCACGTGGCGATAATTTTCGCCGAATTATTTTTTTTTTTTTTTGAGCAATACGATATATCAGCGGTATCAAATTTTTCAAAAAAGTCCTCGTGACTCTTATGCAGGGCGAGGGGGTTTTGTAAAAAAAAAAAAAAAAAAAACACAATGCTAAATCCAAGAAAATCTCACGTCTCTCAACTCCAATAAACACACGATGTATTCTTTACGCGTGAATGCACTTAGCTGCTCTTCAGGTTCACCCTCAAAAATTCGTGCCCAACCCTTAAGCAGCGTCCTTACACTGAGGGTGTTTTTACTGGACGGTGAAACTACCTTTTTACCAAGATCAAGATCTTGCGGGACGCCCGGCAATATGTCTTTGAAATAAAGCAATAAAGGTGGTTTATCTATCCCGGGGGAAAAGACGCGCGATGAGAAAAAGGGTTGGCAAATTAAATGAAAGATTCCTCTGGCGTTTTAGGTTGACATTTGACTCTACAATTGGGATCCCTATTTCGGTACTGTATAGGATATTTTTTTGTCTGATACACAGGAGCACTTCAAAATTTTCATTGGGCCCGTTTTATTATTTTTTTCAGAGTTAAATTAAATTTTTGATATTTAGTACCCTTTTTTTCAAAATTTACTCTTGACCGTACCCTTACACTTTATTAGTGATCATCGACCCTCTCTTTGCTCATGCATTAATCTAATCTTGAACATCTGTCACTATTTGTTGACATATATGTAAACTTGTGAAAGGGTTATTATGAGGACGCGTGGCACTCACAACGGCGAGCCGATGTATTTTTTATTTTTTTTCTAAAAAAAAATAAAAAACCTTGAGATTTGTGGCATTGGAGTTTTAATTTATTCTAAACTAACGAAATCATTTTTTAGCATGATGTATTTTTGGCAAATTCTGTGTGAGTGTCGCTTTATGGTCCTGACAGTATAATTTAAGTATCAATATGCCATCACGCCCTGACGAACACCGAGTGTCCTCATAACTGCGAGTACTCGATACAAAAAGTCCTGAGAATTACCCTTCTTAAAAAATATAACGATATATCTGATACATACATATAAAATTCATACAGGCTGCGTATAAAGCTATGAAAATGTATATTGTGAATTTACAGAAACAATCTTGAAACACAAATGATAATTTATAATGTCTAATAAAATAGTTGCATAACCGACTACTCGTTAATTGTCATAAATGATTATTGCCCATCTGTAAATCAACTGGACCGACTGTACACTAATCAATTATTGTTTGGCTTCTCGTTGAGGTTTCTCGAATGATGTAATTCCCCGAGTACATACGGATAGAAAAGTTACGAATTTTATTATAAAAATCGTCAATCGTCGCGTTAACGGTGGCATAGCAATAATTTACATAACGCCCATTAAGCTTAGCTACATTGAATATTAAATGTTTCAGAAACGTTACGTCATCCTCGAAAAACGTTAATCTGACGTTTTCTTAAACGTTTTTCGAACGTTTTGCGACGTCCTAGAATTTAATTTTTTTTTTTAATTTTTACAAAGCTTGAATTTGAAAATTAAGATCGCCGATACTCAAGCGTCCGCAATCTCGATAACAGGCACGCTTCCTATATTATTCTTTAAATATTGAAACAACCTGTAACTCCAATGGAAATATTGTCTCAATCAAATTTTCAACTCTGTTGCGTTGTTTTTCATGCAAATAAAATTATAGAATTTAATTATTTCTTGGGTTGGCTACGTCCTCTGCATAATGTCGCGTAAATGTACCGCAAACGAAGACACGAGTAATGTTGTATCCCCACCCTTATCATCCTTATCACCCTTGCAATAATTTTATCCGGAAATTATAAATAACAGATAATTAAAGGCGAGTCGTGATTTTACACTGTAAATAAATTTATTATTAATACAAAATGAATCAGTGAATTATTTGATATCTTGCCTATATATGTTTTCGCGTACAAATATTTTTTTAATTCTTACCCCGGTGTTACCGAACGTATTGATTCTGCGATACGCGTGAAGTTAACTAGATTTTGGAATATACACCGATATAATAGTGTTATCAGATATTTTACAGAGACAATCGGAAATACTGATGCCCATACGCGTCGATGAAGACTAGATATAAATTTACGTTAAAGTTTATTTCTCCAACACTGACGTCATATTCCTCGTGTAAATTAATGCCAAGAGCGTCGCTCTCTGTTTTAACGTTAATAAAATTAATGTAACGTTTTCAAAGGGACGCTTAGAAATACATGGGAGGTCGGTCTTTCGTATGACGGAAATTAGAGATACGATAGTTAATTACATAGAGTCTGGTAAACGCGCGTATAGTGCATTCGAGTAGAACCGAGTAAGGACGAAGACTCCCGGCGGGATAACGTTGGCCAACATATAAACGACGAAGTCTCTTAAGTTTATTGACATTGCGATGCGGAGGAATTGGAGAAATTTGTAAAATAAATGAATTACTCGACAGTTCGGCTAACTTTCGGAAGACTCGTACAATGCAAGCGTAGGTGCTAAGTGCACGTAGCTGCACTCGATATTTCTGCATTGCGTGACGGATAAGTAAAAATGACTGTGAAAATAGTGACGAAGTAATTTGGCTCTTTCGCATTTGGCAAATTGGCAAAAGTGCCAACAGGTAGATTAGCCTCGTAAAAAGTTCGTGTCGGACCGTAAAACGTCATAAATAAGGAAAGAAATCCAGCAGTCTTCATTAAGAAGGTGGTGCCATGGCCGCCAATTTTTTTGTCCTTTACTTCACCGCCGTGTGAACGTCGGCGAAAAATAATCAAGCGCTAATAAAATACACGAAATTTTCGTTGATGCGCAAATCGCCTTGAATTACATTCGATTCTTGCGAATTGTGACGTCACGCCTGTGCACGTATTCGCTAACGAAAGAAACGACAACTCCCGAAGGAAATCTCGGAAAACGATCTCTGCGGGACGTGACGTCATTGGCTCATTCAATTAGCGAAATTATAACAATTTTTGTATCGATATCAGGGATGAAAAATTTGCGACGTATCGTCTTACTGTCGAGACTACGTCGTATCCGCGGCCATTTTGCTTTTAGCAATCGTTCACGCGCACCATCTTTAATTGAGAATCAATCTGTAGGGAATGCACGTCTATGCGTCTAGAACGATTATTTGTGTCATTTAACTGCACCGCGAGTCTTTTTCGTTTATCTGTAGTGTGACAGTGGATCGGTGTGAACTAATTCGTTTTACAGAGTCGACTATAGATTAAGTGACTTTCCTTGGCTGTCGGAACTTTTCGTTAATTGTATCGACATCTCTTACGTGATGGAAGCCACGATCGAATCTAACGAGTTGGACAGCTGCTTTTATTTTCGTTTATTAAATTTCTTTATACTTCTTCTTGGGTCTTTTATTTTTTTTTGATAATAGAGATAACGTTAGAAGTTAAGATGAAAGTGAAAAAAAAAATGTGAGGAAAAATAAAAATATACAATTTTTATTATGATATATTTTCATGTAAATAATATTATATATATGAATTGATTCCATTGGAACGTTAATTTGCGTGGGAGGAACTTTTGATAATTGTACTATAGTGCATATTGTCATTTGATTGCGTCTGTTATCGTTAAATAATAATGTACTGCAATTTTATGCAATTTTCTGAAAATCCATTTTGAGTGCATCGATTGAATTTGACACGTCGTGTTGCTGGATGGGGTGTTTTGATAGGAGTATTAAGATAATGCGTTTTTTAATTCAAAAGCGTCAACGACTTGTCAACGAATCAATTTCGCGAAAGTTAATAAGTAATCTCCTTCGTTACAGCAGCCTCTGACTGAGATTTTCGATAAAACACAAGAACAGAAAGGATGGTACCATTAAATTTTGTATTTCGGTACCAACTAATTTTTGTTTTGTTAAACACGCATATTTTTTTATTGAATTTACGAATATTCATAAATTCTTTACTTACGATCCGTGCATGCAAATCAATATTTTCTGCGCGAAGATTATCTTCTCTATTGACCACCACGTTGATTTCTCGAACATGGATAATGAAAAACCGGATGCAGGATGGGCGACGCCGTGACGCACCTTTATGGTCACGACGCTCTTTTTCACGAAGGAATTAACGAAAGGGTGCAGCTACCCTTGGTCCTAATGCACCACGCGAAAATTTTTGGCTATTCACAATCTTGGAATAATTATTTTTTTGCAATAGTCTGAAAGACGGATGTTGATAATTTTGTGCAAAATTATTTTGCTTCGATATTACGAATTTAATTTTCAGAGTATGTTGAAAAGATAGCGATTTGGTTATGATAATTAATTATACGAAATCGGCTAAAAAATTTTATTCTTTTCATGGAAAAATGTTAAAATTAATATCGCGATAATTTTCTCTTGAAATATTGTTTAAAAATCGTGATCGTGCTCGATAATAATTAATTGCATCTTGATAAGGGATGATAATTGTTAAGTTAACAAAATGATTACTATCTTGCTTTTAATTCGCGAACGACACTTTCTACTTGCAACTTGTTCTTTCCCCGAACGTGGGTAGCGAGATACTGCGAGTATGTGCGCGGCGTCGCGACGCTCGCTTCATCCCTGCGATGCTCTAGACTTCCGTTCCCACTCTGTTTCGCGAACATACGCGAATCCTATTTCATAACGTATTTGCCTCTCGATCATATTCGTATTAATTTTGCAATTGTTCGGTTTTTGCGAACACGATGAAATATCATTGGACCGACACAGGAATTAAAAATATCAATAATTTTTTGTCTATAAATAATCATATTGATACAATTACAAAGTATAATAGCTGAAATGATTTTTCGATGGATTATGGTTTTATTATTTTTTTTATTATTCATTTTCTAATTTGCAATTGACTAGGGTGCACTTCATAATTAATTAATAAATTAGTGCATCTTTATTGTATAAACCAGGATCGATGTATCGAATTTTCTAGGAGAATTCACATTATACTTACACTGCAGTGTAATATCGATCGATAAATTGCTGAAATTTTATATTAATTTTTTTTTTTTCAAGAAAGGTCAATAGGATAGACCATAATATACGTAAACAATTTATTACGATTTTTCTATGAAAAGTTCAATTGAGTCTTGAACCTATGGGGTCCATTACGTTATTATATAAATTAAGAAATAATTGTTTGAAATATTTTAAGGGAACGATAATTAATTATTACGAGACAATCGGTATCATGCACCCAGTATGCGTTTAACGAAGTATCCGGGAAATGCATAAATTCCACAACCCGCCAGAGCTACCAGTAACACGCAGCAGCAGCATCCCAAGATTCGCCATTTGTAGTAACGGCAAACGACAAATCTGCAAGCTTTCCACGGATTGCGAAACCAAGAATAGGAAGTATCCGGTCGGCTGCGAAAAAAGAGAAAAATAATACATAGTAAGAAAAAGAAAGAAAAAAAGCCGAGAAACGTGCAAGCAAAAAAGTTAATGTGAAATTTTGAAAATTATAATTCTTAATGGATATATACTCTTATCTAAAAAGTATCTGAATAATTAGTAGATCAGACGGTAGATCCTTCTTCCACTTTAGGCAATGAGATCTTTCGCAAAGATAAGGCAGAACGTCGATAAGAAAATTTATTCGGTTATTGCGAAGATATAGGAATATAATTAAGATAAGTACCGTGACTTAGAAGAATATTGAAATTAAGGTCGAAATTAATTGGCAACGTCATACGGGTATAAGATGATTTCATAAACCATCCTTAAGTGACACGAGACATTGTGCTTACGTAAAAGCTTCTCGATCAGACTACCCCTCTGGATATTTTATCATTACTCGAACTGGGCACTGGCTAGTCTCCTACGATACAATTCAGGCTCCAAGCTCATCCAATTTAAGAATTGGAACTTACTTGGGCGGGGGAAGTGGCTCTGGTGGATCCCGTCCTTTTCCAACCGGCTGTACATCAGCTTCCTCCGCGGATAAGATATTTATTTCCATTTCCACTTTTCCCTAATATAACAAAAAAAGAAAATGATACAAATATGCATACAATGAAAAATTTATCATTTTGTAATTTTTTTTACTTTAATTTTCAATTCTTTAATAATCAGAATCATTCGGTATTTACCGCCTGAACGCTGGTTCCGTCATTTTTACAGTAAGTGAATGGCCACCATGCTTTGGTTCTCATGACCTTGAAAGCATTGATGGTCGGTGCATTTGGTTCGATGATCTTCAAATTGCAATTTTTCGAATTTGCACTGCCTTTCGGCATTCTGGCAAGGTCCAAAGTCAGTGACCCTAAAGTACGTAAGTAATCGATCAGACTTCCTGATGTACGAAAAATTTGCAAAAAAGTTTTTTTCTACCTAAAAAGTCATCCGGCGAAAAGTGATCGCTGTCCCACACTTGCAAATGCAATTTGCATGGAATTTTCTGTTCCGTCTCGTCTCGCGCGATTATCGACATTTTCTTGCGAATTATCATAACGTGTTCGCCTTTGGAATAAGTGACGCGAAATATAAAACGCCAATTGAAATTTCCCTCGCCGGTCAACGAATTATAATGAACGTCTGTTTTTTGATGATCTTCATAGACGATCCACCTGTCGAAATTATACATTGGGTCGATTATCAAAGATTAAATAGTATCTGTACTCAGTGTCAGATTGAACGCTATCATTTTAATGCATCTTTCATTAATACCCCTTTAAATAAATATCCGAACATTTTTCACCGGTAAGAAACTGATTATCCACCATCGGAACATCCTCCGTGTTCCATATAATTATGCGAATTTCATAATCCTTAGGTAGCTGTGGACTTATGTCAATAGGAGCTTTGGGTGGCAACTCGTTTACTTGGAACATGTCGATCCAGAGTTCAAGTTTCCCCTGAAGGAGCAATAAGAGGTTCTTATTAAAATTTTAATTTCTGTCCATCATAAAAGTTACAAAGAATTTTCTCCTTCGAAATTTCTCCCCCTCCTAGCTTTCATCCTTATCATATATTTTTTCTCCCGAATTCCTCGAGATTTTTTAAACTGACTTATCTTGTATCCGTCACCGTGTTTTTACGTTTTTGGTAAATTTCAGATCGTCCCCTGTGTTAAGCGATGAGATTCTCTTTTTTGCTCCGATACTTAACCAGGATTACGTGACTACAGTCTGAGCTTTGGAATTCCAGCTTTTACGCTTATTGAACGTATAAGAACTAGTAGTAACTACGTTGAAGTGGTCAGACTTTCGGAACTCTTGCCAATTGGTAAATGCAGCTGTGAATTTATGGCTGGAGACATTCCGACTGACACTGGCATGTTTTTGTATTTTTAACGAAGTTTCTTGCTCGTGAATATATTTTTTTACCAAAATTTGTTTAATTGAAAATTTTAAAAACCTGCTCCAGTCCGTGACGCTTGTCATTGAATAATGCTCGTCGCTCTACGTGCTCTGGTACCAAAGTACAGCCGCATATTGGAAAATTCTGCCACTGGTGAAGAACGTTTAAGGCCATGCACTCGTCCTTGTCTGTGAGATTAATGGGAATTGGGTGAAATAGAACATTTTTCAAGACTAAGGATACGATTTAGGAAAATTCTTATAACCGAGGGAAAAAGTGTACTTTACTACCTACGGCAGTGACGTCGTCGAGCACAGCGTTAAACCAAAATTTTATTTTACCGATTTTCACGTAATCCATACGATATTCCGGAAGTGGGAGATTATTTTTTTTACATATAAATTCTAATATCTGCATCGGACTCTCGCGATCTCTCCACGCGTTGTATCCCGTGGTACTGTATGTTTTTGCAATTCCGCAACTGGCACGTTGCAAACTATAAAATCGATTTTCGATATCGATCTTCGTCTCGCCGATTAGATCATCCGATGACGTAGCATCGTAGTCCCATACTTGTACAGTCAATAAATAATCTTTTGGAAACGTGGCTTCCATTTCAAATAGTCTGTTTTATGTGTTAATTAAACAAATCTTTTATTTAAAATCAAAATATATTAACGATCGCCGATGTATGGTAACCTACTTGCCAAATGTTGGATTTAACTGATTGGGAATATAATCTTTTCTGCCATTTATATGATTCCGTCCAAGTTTGACGTACAAGTACGGATCAGATTTGCCAGTTAGCGGATCACTGGGATGCAAATTTATACCTTGTGTAAAAAAAAAAAAAAAATCTTTCAACTTTCTAAAAAATTTTTTTTTCCAAATTTTACCTTTCACAACGTAAAGTCGTACGAGAAGCTTAAGAGGTTCCTGAGGAGGATAATCGTCGCACAAACCATCAGCAGCGTTTCTACCCCTTTTGGTTTTACACGTGACTTGTTGGGGATGAGGCCAGCGATAAATTGATATATGACCCTTAATGAAAAATAGCCGATAAAGTGATAGGGAAAGTAGGAAAATATGTATTTGCATCATATTCAAACTAAAAATGAATTCCATAAAAATGGAAAACGATACCTTAAATTTTCCAACAATATTTTTTTCGTCGTGTTTCGGATCGCCAGTTCTTTTTCCCCTCAATAATTCGAAACTCGTTAATCTATCTTGAAAGGATTGAAACTCCGGCTGCATTTCCAATTCCGTGGAATAAACCTTAATTTACTAGACGATTAAAAGTCTGCATGACTTCGATGTGGATAGTACCTTAAAAGTGGCAACTGGTTTCTGTCTTGGCAATAAGGTAGTAACGATACCCAACTCATTGAGCCTTTCTTCCTAAGTCATTGATAACAACAGTCGAAATTCATTATCAGCTGATAAGGGTACAAATGAAAAAAAAAAATTTAATTTCCATTTACAACCCTACCTGAAGGGATGCATAATATTTGCTCCACCAATCAAGAGCCTCGTCCTTGTCAGTACCATAGACAATTTTTGTCTTATTCCACGTAAAATTTTTTATTTTGAAAAAATTCAAAATAGTTTTAATTAATTTTACGATTTGTGAACGCACATCCATTCCTGCCATTTTTTTATAACCAATCAGACCCTTGCTCTCTTCCAGCTCGGCATCGTATTCACAGGGAAGCGGTACTAAAAAAACATTTTGAAAATTTATTTTTTATTCGCAATTATACCCGATTCCTTGGATTTATAATTTATATTCTTAATCCGCCATCTTCGTCTTACTATGGCACCAAAAAAATTTTTGAGGACATGTATTAAGTCAGTATTCGGTTCTCTTATCAGTTTGCATTCGCGATTATAATTTGCCATAATGGTTCGTTAAAAGTATTGCACGTTTTTTGATTGATTTTTATGTTAAGGTGAAATTTGAGAAAATCGTATGTGGATATGTGAACTCGTACAGGGTATGGTAGAATTGTGTGAATTGTTCCAGAATTGACAAGGATTTTTCGTCTCGTATATCTGTGACTCATACTCTTCGTCCGTTATCAGTTTTTCGATAAAATTATAGATAGTAGGTATGATGCAAACTCCAACATACTTGAAACAACCGAACCCTCTCGAATCATAAACCTTTATAATTACCGATGGATAATATATTTCCAGTTCCGGTAAATCCTGAGATACATTAAAATTATAAATGTCAATAATTTAATAAAATTTTATAATTTTAATGATATCATTTTTTTCCTCTCACCAGATCCACCATAATGTGCGTTTCCTCGAAATTGCAAAATTTTTTTGCATTCTCCATAACCTCGGACTTCACGTGCACGCCTGCGCACTCGACGACTATTCGCGGTTTGTAAATCGGAATGTAATTCAATTTTTTCATGTCCCGCACGCCCCAAAATATTACCTCGATACGATGACTCGTCATTTTTGGTTTTATGTCATCGGGTATGTGATAAATTTTTTTTTTACTTGATGCCATTATCGGTACGTCAACTATGTCATCTTCTCCAGCCTTTGAACCAAATTTTGTTTGTTTTAAATTTCTGACACTTGCCATCGATCGGCAACAGTATGTATGTTTAGTAATCCAAAAATTATTTAAAAAATATTTCGTACCTCTATTAGTTCAAACGCTGCTAGTATCTCTCCGGTACACGTTTTTTGCGAGTATAATTTGTACCATTTTAATTTTGGCGGAAAATCCGGTGCTGAATAAGTTTCCGTTGTCATTTTGACTATCGGCGTCGCGACGCACCTTCCGCAAAATTCAAGGGATCCCTATAAGGCATATATCGTGCAGTGATTATAATTTTGTTTCTTATCAGTAAAAATATTTGCCATTAATACTTGCACAAAGGTCACTATCGAACGCTTTGATCACAATTTTCGGTGGAGAAGTCTTTATGTAATCTGTGGTACCATAGACCTGAACGGGTGGAAATACAAGTGTCTGATCCCAAAATGGATCAAGAGTCTGATTAATTACCTATAAATCGATTAAAAAAAAAGAAAAAGGTATCAATAAATTTTAATTATTTTATTTTTTATTCAATTACTTCCGTCGTCAACGTGTGGCCCCGATATATGACGCGTATCAGAGGATCCAATAAACCGGAAGTGTCCATTCCGGGTGAAAAGCGTCCTTGAAAAATATGCGCGCGTAACTGAAATTTCTAGGAGTCAAAAATAAAATTTATTCAATTCCGGGTAATGGGCTATTATTTATTTTAATATTTCATATTCACCCAACTATTCGTGTAATTTATGTATCTTGGAAAAGTATCGATATTGGCTTCGTGATCGACTTCGTATCCCGGTGGAAGTGCACTCCAGCATGCATTACCATATTTAACATTACCGAGCCATAGAAAGATATCAACAGTACAAGCACTGTAATCCCCGTCGCCAGTAAGATTTTTCAAAAAAAGATTAAGGCGACGTCCACACTGTTCGCCGCGTGTCCTGACGTCATCTTCTTCGGCATACATCACGTCAGCTGAACTGATACGTGCACAGGCGACGCGGGACGAGCCGGCGATCATCCAAAGAAAAATATCCGGAAGATGATGTTGAGGCTAAAAAAGCATAAATCCAAATTTGTATTTGGACCCAAAAAAATTTTTTTTTTACAGTCGATTGAAATATTTGAATCAACTTACGTCATCGACCAATGATCGCACTCTGTACAGATACTTGTAAGCATGCGTCATGGCAATTCTGATGTAATTATTATTAGGCAATTTTCCATTAATTTTCATTATTTTTAATATATCCTCAATTTCTCGTCTGCATAGGTTGACACGATGTCGGTCCAGTTTCGTTGTTCCTCCATTTTCATCATACACCCCAGTATCCAGTAGATGTAAGTATTCCATGCATTCTTCTTTCAATTCCTCAATCGTATCATTGTAATTGACGTAAGCCTTGGGACTTTCAACGGCGATAAGAGATTCAATTATTTCCAGTTGATTTTCCTAAGAAGAATTTTTGAGAAAAAATACAAAAATCTTTAATTTAATATTTTCCACAAAATTAAAATAAATAACAGGAATAACAATATCCTACAATCATATTGCATACCAGTATTGTTGCTATGTGGCGAAGATTGTTGCTGTTCATGATTCGCCATTCTAAATTTGGCCACCAGGATTTTACGTACATACAAGGTTTTTTTTCGCCCAGTGGTAAATAATTATATTTTTTATCCATGGTAGCCGTACCACGTGGTACGGTATTACTATTGAAATCCGGCCTCTTTTCTGCTTTCACGTGTTCTGAATTAAAATAATCAATTAAAAATGTACAGTATGAGAAAAAAAAATTTGCCATTTAATTCGGCATCCGTACTTTCGTACCTGAGAGTCCGTCGCTACTATTTTCCGAGCACTGGCTGTACGCGAATGCGCTGTTACCAGCATTTCCTAAACTTATTTCAAAACTTATCCATTTCGTGGTAAAACGAGAACGATCTATCATACACACGCTGTACAGCACGCCAACCAGAAGATACTCCTCTGTGTTCCATAAGCTCTTCTAATGAATGAATTAATCGAATAATGTGGATAAAAATTTAATCAAATTTTCAATTCAATCAATTACTTCTATAATTGGTGCAGCAGGCTCAGTTTCCGTGCCAGTAGCACTGGAGGCTTCGGGATCCTCGATTTCCGTTCTAAGTGACAAGAGTACACGACCACGATAAATAGGCAAAACGGGTAAACCGGAACAGCAACACGTTCTCGTATATCCCGATTCGTAAAAGTGAACGAAGGAGGGTCCATATATGGGCAAAAATCCTGTACCAAGGTTTCCATTGAAATAATGGACCATTTCGTAGACGACAAAAGTAATGAAAATTATGAGCATTAATTTAAAAAAATTTTTTCAAGTTGCCAATCTACATTTACCGTATTCGCCGGAATTCGAGATAGTTCCCAAATTCAAAATGTGCCCACCAATCACGGAGCTCCTACAGCCGGATGCTCTGTGCTTTAATGAAATTCTCACGCGGTGACTGAGAGGCGGAAACATTTCTTTGAATATGATCCTCTCGTTAAAATGCGGACTAATTGTATTACTTTGTTCACTTGTTTTTCCCTGCGAAGAGAAATAATTATATAAAAAAGATATTACGAATAATGGCTAAGAAAAAAAAAATCTTATCAGTGGAATTGTCAAGGAGCCATTAAATTCGCTATTGCATCGTCACGATTAATAATCGGATAATGTATGCGACGTATATATATACACTATTAATGTAATACAGGATAGCATATAAGAGGTAGAGAAGTACTAACGTATTCCCACGAGTATGTCGTGACAGTCTCGTCGCTGATTAGAGTGCTTTTTCTCGGATATTTTGTATTGTATATACTCGTGCAGATAATAAGGCGGTTTACCTTACTATAGTAAAATTACCTTCATTCCGGCGAATGATATCTGCACGTAAGGATTGACATTTTCTGCTTGACTGCAGCAGCAAAAGAAATTTCCTCTAAGAGATGGCAATCCGTCGGCACGATAGACTGTAAATATATAGCGTGCTCTTTGTCTGGTACCGCTTGCGTGCATTGGTAGCAGTAAATTACTGAAATACAGTAATTCAAAGAAAAAAGTATTTTGGAGAAATTTGACAATTTTTTGTTAATTTACCCCTCGATATCATTCTCGCCATCTGTTTCCGGATGCACTTTGATCTTTTGCCCTTTTGCATTTACTGTTATGTTACACTTGACGTATCCTTTTGGTTCTGCCGCAGCATCCTTGGGATTGGTCAGCATCGCCCATTTATGAAAATACTGATGATCTTTGATTGCAAATTTATGCAATTAATTGGCGAGATATTGTAGATGCATTTTTGATTCATAAAAAAAAAAATTGGAAATACGTTGTTGAAGTTATCGGTGTATTTTTTTACCTGGCTGATCCCAAACTGTGGCAACTTCGAAAAAAATTCCTCCGTAAAACTTTAATTGTCTTAAACAATTACGTAAGTATACGGAGATGCCGATTCGCGTGCTGAGCAGCACGTCGAAACTGCAGTTGAAGTCAAAAACGAAGTACTAAAAATTGAGAAAAGAGTTTAGAAAAAAGTGGCTATTTTTGAAATTTGTATAATAGCAATTAGTGGGGATGTAGGGGAAATTTGGATATTTTTTAAAAATAAGTACCTCGTTGTAATAGGGGTTGTCGGTCCTTTCGCGAATCATCGTGCGCTTTTTGCGATTTCCAACTTTCACAATAACAAGTGGATTTGCATTTTGTACCAGATGCTTGGCTTCTATTATCGTAACGCAAATCTGATAAGATTCGTATACACGCGCGGTGCATTTACTGGTGCAAGCCATAACCGACAGTACACGCGAATATATCCGCCATGTCGAAAATCCAATTGAAATTCGATAATACATTCAGTCATTTGTTTCAAATTAATTTTGCCAGAAACTTCAGGTCCCTTGATAAATCGCAATATGAATATTGAATTTTTGATTTTGATTTGAGGCTATTCTAAAGGTATTGAAAATTCCGCTTTGTTTGTTGAGAGGTCGGAGCGCATTTTTATTTGCCTTTCTTTTTTACAATAATAGAAAATGAACGCATCGTGCGCGTAACATTTCACTTAGCTTTTATTTGCGTCTTTCGTTTTGTCAATAGTCGAAATATTCATTGGCAGTTTACATGTTAACGATATTACAATATATCTGATATATCCGAGTAGGAACGTCGAAGAAAATGCAAAATTTGTATAACTTATTGCCACGTGATTCTCGTACAATTTATTTAATGACTTTTGCAAAAAATTCATAGTTTCGTTAACGCATTTTTAAATTAGGCAAGCGTATCAATGCAAAAATCAGAAGCGACATTTGAACATGTTGTAACGTTGTGAACGGGACTTTAAATATTGTACAAAATGCCCTCATAGCAACCGCGTCACAAATTTTCTACCAGATCCGCAATCTGTGTCCCACATACAATCGATTTTCAAAAATTCTACTTATCATTGATTTTTTCCCAGTGTGAGCTATCAATCAATAATCCTAAGAGTAACGGTCCTGCCGTACCCGGACCCTATTCCGCTAGTTGCTAACAACAATTATTTATCCAAAACGTTTTCAAATTTCTTATCAATACAAAGTCTCGTAAATCTCTGTATAATTGTAAAACTGTATAAAATCCTAACAATTAAAAAAAAAATCATTTGATATCTGATACGAACAATTTGTACGTGTAATACAATACGACTCTTACGACTTGACAAAGCATAAATTTGATAAGTTCAAGTTACATTGCGGATCTGTGATATTAAATGGCGTTACAACACATTTACGCGAATTATTGCATTAAAATTATTAAAGCTCGAAAAAAAAATGTCACCCGCAATACGTTCCTTCTCGTGAGAAAAACGACACGCGTAGCGCGTTACGTGTCCGTCGTTGAAAAACGACATATAATACTATAATATATATTTAAATATACTACAACACAAATATTACAAAAACAACAAAGCGCCTCGTTAGCGACCGATCACGCAGTCAATAATCGATTCGTCAATACAATACGAACATTGTCTCTATTTGCATATGTATAACATAAGTTAACCGTCGCGATAAAAGAATATTGCTACTAACCGGCTATGTTACAGTCGTCGTATAATTTAATTGCTAAATTTCATTAATAGGCTATCGAGAGAAATTTGGCTAGGACAAGTACCGTATAAGTACGAGGTACATGGAAACACGTTTTCACTCTATATGCTGAGCTGCCGAATCGCTGAATAATTGTGCGTCCTCGCCATGGAGGTCATCATTGGAATGAGGTAGTTCTGCTTTGGTGGCGAGACGAAGTGCGTGTATCCACCTAATTGTATGAAATATAATTAAGTGAAAGAGTATTTAATTGAATAAATCAATCAACACGATATGCGTACCTCTTCTTATCCTGCTCCGTTGACGCTTGCAAATAGTAACTTTTTCTCGTATGATGAATCTTAAAGGCCCTATCACGATCTCTGAGACTGAGCGGATCTTCGTCACGTAATTCGACTCCCTCGGTAACAGCAAATCCTGGCATCGGCGTTGCAGTCATCGCCAGATTTTCCGAATCCGACTTGAACGAGTACAGGACAAAGTCCGAATGCAGGGCGAACCATCTTCTGGTCCAGGGTTTACTGGCTTGAGTTTTGAGCTGCAGGTAACCTGACAGGACAGACGGGGCGCAGGCTGACACCTGGAGCAAACTGGGCGCTGGACCAGCTGGCGACGATGGAGACTTGTTGAGCGGCTGAGTGAGAGCTGCGTAACACAGTCTGCAGACCCTCATGTTCTTGTTGTCCTCGAACAAGAGCTTCTGATTGGAACATTTGCTGCAGACCACCTGTTGATCATGCCGTACAAGAATTTTAGTATCTGCAAGCTCAGACGATCCGATTATTCGATTTCGCTTTTGTTTCCACTCACTATGCCACAGGCTCGACAATTGTGCTTTCTTTTCATCACAGAGAATATAGCCTCGCAAACCATACACCGAGCGACGTCATCGGCCTTCACCAAGGACGTCTTCGCGTTTCCGGTTTTCAGGCTGGCCTTCCTCCTCATGATCTCTTGCATGGTTTGGAAAAGTGCATCCAGCCACGCTGCCTTCTCAGCTGCCGTGTGGGTGTACAGCTCGACGTTCTTATTTTCGTCCCTCACGTAAAACGTGTTGGCCGTTTCCAAATTGTCACCTTCCACCACCTCCAAATTTTCTACCATGAATTTCGCACGCAATCGATAAAGGGGCCCGGGTATCAGTCTTATCGAACAGAGTAGCAAAACGTCGCTGAGCTGGAAAAAAAAATGATTTTATTATTTTTATTCTTCTAAAAAACCTATTTCACGATCTAAACTTGCAAAACCAACCAGAAACAAATGTCTCTCCTGATGATCACCGCTCCTTGCGGAAATCTTGACGATCCGACCCTCCTTCACGAGTTCCCGAGTGGCGCTGACTAGATCAATGGCGTCGTATATGCTTTCTTGAATCTCGAGGAGCTTCTTGAACTTGTCGATCTTCTTCATGGCCTCGTTAGTATGATTGGCCGCGGTTGAGACGAGTTCCAGAGCCTCTAAAAAAAAAAAAAAAAAAAGAAATTATTCAAGCTTGATATCGTGAAGACGCAGGATAGCGCGAACGGACAGTTCTGTGCAAAATTTTAATTAGGGCGGATAACCTGATCGATAATAAAAAATGGCAAACTCACTTTTGGTATCCGCGTAATCAGGATTATCTTCGTCCAGATTCCTGAGGTAATCTTTGAGCAAAAGCTCGTACCTGGGTAACCTTTGGATAGGACTGAGCATGTGATGTGGCAATGACAATTTGGCGCATTCTTCAAGCTTTTGAATTTCATTTATAATCGCGGCGAATCGCGGAATCTTGTTCTGCAGTGTGTTGATTAGATTCATCGCGTAATCAAAGTTCTTCACGTACTCTGTATACATTTTTAAAAATGGTGCAAAGTTCTTCATTATGTCTCCTATTCTCGGATCGCTTTCCCATTGGCTCATACGTGACTGTAATTGCGGCAGCAGGAAGTCATTGTGAAATTTATAAATTGACTTGATATTCGAGAACATGTGTTGCACAGTTTCCGGTGGGAACATCGGATGAGCTCGATTCTCTTGGTCGACCCGAAATTGAAAGACCTGATCGATCAGGTGCAATATGTTCACGTAGTTGCGTTCGGTCGCCAATAATTCTTCGGCAACGTGCCGTGTCTTTATTCGTCTCGCGGTTGCAGTGTCTTTGTGCTTTTGGATTTTCTCTTTGCGTTCCGATTCGTCGATCTGATCCGCTATTATCGCCGAATCGGTTTCCGACGATCGGGTCTCCTCGGATTCCTCTTCGCTCTCCGATTCGCTGATTGCGTATGCGTCCAATTCATACTGGTGAGAGCTTCTTTCGGTGTTTACGTATCTGCAACATTGGAAGCGCAAATTATGAAATGATGCGACAACAAAATACTGTGCTATATTTTTTTGAGCATTTTTTTGCGAACAAGGATTGGTGATGATTTTCAAAAATTTTTGTTTCATGAAAACTCGCGTTATGCTTTCGTTTTCTAACATTTTTATAGATCGAATAGTCCTTTCCACCTTGTGTGCTCAATGCGCCGACAAGGTCAATTGCGCTGATTAATGGATGCTGCGTAACCCGTCTCCCTATAAAAGGTACAGTGAACCGTATAAATGACGTGTGAATATCGAGTTTGAAACTACCAGTATATATAAATATTAAATTCATCTGAATATATAGACGTACGCGAATAAGTAAATTTTGAAAAAAAAATCTAAATATGATCAAAATATATTTTGAAACAAAAAAATGACTATATGCAGTCATGAAACGGACAAACATGAATCTGCAAATGAAGATTTTTCGAAAATATACATTTTCAAACTGTCAAGAAGATTTTCAAGTGCACGCTGAATTTACCTGTCACCGATCGATAAATCGATATCGCAGTAAAACGTGCTGGATGAATGTTTGTGATAATTTGGCGGTGCGCCAAGACTCCACCGCCACCAAGTAGTTTCCGCCATTATTGATTAACTTTGAAGATTCTCAATTCATGTTTTCTTTTTTAATTTAAATATTTATAACCTCTATGCTTTCGGTGAACACTATAAAGGGGAGCAACGCAGAAGCGTCCAATCCTCTACACTTTGTGAACACCGTTATACTGCTATCATGACCTTATCAGTGGCTGCATTTCGTATCGCGTTAAATCTTATCAGAGAGTTCCAGTGATACAGAATGGCGTTAGCTACAGTTAGTGTTCGCGTATCGATCGTAGATGACGGTTTGAAAATGTCATTGATTTTGGTTGTCACGTTAATAAAATCATTAAAAATTTATTGAAATATAATTGAAGCGGATTAATGATCATTATTTTTTGAAAAAAAAATTTTTAACGTAGTGCGTGAGTGGATATTCGAATCATCGAAATGATGATTAGGCTTATCGACGTGCTTGATTTCTCTGGTAACTGAAGCCAGATGTCTCGTGAATTCGCAGAAGAATATTAAGTGAAAATAAATTAGAAGCTTCTTCATTGCTTCGTTGTCAAATTTGTATTAAAAAATGAAAATCTTGCAATATTTATTTACTTGCAATTAATAATATTAAGAAATTATATATAAGATTCTATTCGTGTATTACTAGTGGGAGGACGTGGACGTTGGTCGAAATTTTCAAAAGAAATATAGTAAATCCAAAATTAGACAGCAAAGAAGTCACAGGCTCGGAATTCACGGGACGATGACTTATTTAGAATTCGAGTGTAGCGGATCTAGATCTATTTCTAAGAATTTTCAATGGCTCAAACACACGAACACGAACACCCGAATACCAAGCACGCGCCCGGACGTTCCCATAAGCACATAATAAAGTGCATGCTGCACTAAATTTGTATCTTCAAAAAAGTTCAAAAATTATCACAGATCCGAATTACTTACCAAAATACTCAACTAAGGTAAAGGGTTGGAGTATCACCCAGTCAAAAAAAAAAGAAAAAGTCCCACCTGCTACTCCTGTACTCCAGGACGCTGTGCGTCATTTTGACGATCGACGACGTCTCCACGGTTGTGCGTTCCAGGGTGGCCGTTGTGCTGGAGTCCAGGATCCCACCAGGACTCGACGCCGACATGACGAACGGCTGGAATCTGGGAAAACCGCCGAAACTGGCGATTCTGTGAAAAGAGTGTCGCAGGTACTGTTGGTGATGATGAAGATTCTCATCAGCCCCGACGGCCGAGTCCTGGGAGTCCTGGGAGTTGCCATCCTCGCTGGTGCCGCTTTGCTGCTCCAGAAGTCGGAAATTGCGCTGGGCGTTTCCGGATCGGCAGGAATCCCGCAGGATCGTTTCCTCGTCGTTATCGGACTCGAGCAGATCCGTGTAAAACGTCGAGGTACCAGTCTTCGAGCCAAACATCCTTTTTTCCTATCTGATCGATCCGACGTCACTTCCGCTCCTCGTTCCGGATGGGCCCATTTATTTGAATGCGACGTACCTCAGCTGGTAGTGCTGCATCCTGTTAATTAATTCAATATAATTAATTTTACGATACTCGTCAGGGTCGTTCGTCTGATAAATTTTGTTTTTTAATTTTCAAAATATTGAAAAAATAATTAACCACGCCGTCGAATTGGCTGTTAGTTAAGTCAGATTTTATCATATGGTAACTTTACGTCTCCCTAAGTACTTTAACGCCATGAGCCGTTTGTGTTTTCATAATCAACGTATGATAACGATCGCTGCTGCGATAATTCAAGATTTTAACATTTTACGTAGAAACTAAAAATCGTAAATTCGTGGTAAGGCTTAAACGTGTAAATTCTTGAGTGATCAATTGTTTATTGATTTCCAATTAAACAAGCCAACCTGTGCCAAGTCAAACCCATAAACACTGAAACGCGATGACAGCTCTCACACGTGTTAGAGACTTTAATTGGTCCCACACGATCACCCAACTTTATTTCTGGAAGAATTTACAAATAGTCGTTAATCCAAAAGTGACGTCTCGAAACGTCAAACATGAACCACGTGGAACGACGGTGAACGACTTGATGACTGATTCTAAAATAATAATAATATTGGTCGCGGTAGCACGTACCTAAATACTCATTTTAATTCTCGATACGTTAAATCATTGAACAGACTCAAGGTGAAGTAGTCACATACGATATCCATATACCCATATGCTATACCTGTATACTATATGGTGACCACATATGTTTATCTGTATTATAGTCACGTATGGTGTTCTCGATTCGATCGAAGCTTGACGAAAAAAGAAAAACAAGTTTCCGCCATTACTCTGCTTGGCGTTTATATTTATAGGTAGTTTGTAAAAAATTATGCTTTTTCAAAAGACACAACAGCAGCTGACCTCACGTTGCGGTAATTTTTTAATCGAATTTTTGTAATTCAGTGAAACTACATTTTCTTACACAAAATACATTGACCTGACTCAAATCAAGCGAAGAATCCAGCTTAGAAATTTCTCTGCCGGAATACTTTCTTTCCTATCTCTTTCTCCCCTCGACATAAACATTTATTTCGTACAAATACACGACGAGATACGCTTACCAGCTGGCCCGAATTATATATTTTTTCGACAAACAAGTAAAGGAATAAAGTATTTCTGTTATAGTTCTCTTTTCACTGTTTTACTTAAATCTCGAGAAAAAAAATTACTACCATTTGCCTAAGCAAGTCTTTCCAAAAATACTATAAATTCCCCCTCACGTCATTACGTAAAAATATTAATTAGTCAGCTAAAAGAAAATTAAGTTTCCCATCTCAACGTTACAGCATCCCAAACAAACAGTCACACTGGGATGAATCTTCAATCATTAATCTCGGACTCGTCCGATCTCAAAGCCAGTGGTACCAGGCGACAGTAACAAAAAAAAAAAAAAAAACTGCAATCAACAGTAGACGTAAAGAATAAGAACGAAAAGAACAAAGTAATTTCTATCCGGAGTTCAAAGAAAAATTGTCTGAAAAAAGAAATGAAAAGGCGCCTCCCACTATGCACTTTGACAGGATTGAAATTTTCAACTGCAGCTGCACCTTAGCGATCGATGCACTTTTTTTTTTTAATTTCGTCCTTGCAGCTTCTCCGTACCTATCTGCTGATATCAGCACTAACACGTGTTCCCAGCAGCCTCCTTATATCTATCACGTAACGATAATACACATTTGAACAAACATTACAGACATTCGCGTCTTGTCGGCGTTCCTATACTTACACTATACCTTATATTATAGTAATACGTTAGTCAGTGACAGTACAACACGTAACAGGATGTACGTAGGAAAATTTTAAATCAATTTCCTATAATGATCAGTGCCACCTGTTATATGGATCAAGAGGTAATGCGTGGGTTAAATAATATATGCGTATAATGAATAATAGTAACGGGTGTCCTATAATTGAGTATACAGTAGGTTTGTTGCACGTACGGCTTGTATTATTATTATTATTATTTTATACCGGGGTGTATATATATATATATATATTAGATTAGGATTATCTAAGAGAGATAACACAAGTGGAAAGATAAAAATTTTCAAATTTTTACCCAGCAAAGTGTTTGACCTCGATCGATATCGATGACAAAGCAATCTTGTGCACGGTGTACATTGTTATCAACAATGTGTATATTGTTGCAATAACTTACAGCCTTGGCAAAGTGTATCAACTAACAGTAATAATTGATAGTAACTAATTATATCCTGGCACATAGTAAAATAAACACGTGCAGACGTAACGAGCGTAACGACTGTGAGAACGAGGTAAAAACAAAATTGTGTGATTAAGTAAAAAAAAAAAAAAAAATTGTGCTAAAAATACAGTCTGATTTAATTAGTTAAAAATAATCAGTATACCCATTATCTTTTAATTGACTCGTTAAGAGCAATATTACCTGCTGCACTTGATTGATGTAATTTCTTTTAATTTAGTAATTATTTACTTCCCGAGCTTCGTTTCGTACTTTTTATATCTTTAATTTGTATTTTCTTTTCAATGTTCATTGGTATCATCAAAAGTAGCGAGGAGAACCGAATGCTTTGAAAATGGCACAGAGGGAATTTTTGTTAGACTTTGTTACAATGACGTATCTATTAATAGGAACGATGACGAAAATGACTCATTAGGACAAGTTAAGAGCGATTTATAGTGTCAAAGGCGTTTAACAGGCTTTCGTGTATCTTCTTGGTGACTCGTGACTATTCTGATAAAAAGGACTGGAGTGTCGCGAACGAATAATTCATTCGTAAAAAGATACGCGCTTTTATGTATCTTTTGAGAAAAATTAAAATACGAGTATGTTCTAAGATATTGATTAGAAAAAAAATTTAAGAAAAATAATTTTCATTGAATGTCTATTGTAATTTTATTATGCGACGCCTTGTATGGTATAGATATTCTCGTGCTATAATCAGGCATGACGACTGTTTACTACTTCTTGGATGAACAATTAACTTGTGGTGTTTCATTGACGTTCGTAGTATAGGTAACCAGTGGATCCATTGTCGCCGATATTATCCAATTGGTATGATCTGGATAATGCGAATAAAATGAACATGTCCGTTCGTACAAGTACAAGTTACGTATATATACGCGCCATAAGTATAGTCTGTACAAAAATGCGTGTCAGTAGTATAGTTTCCAACGACAGATAAAGTGTATTATATATATATTGTTTTTGATAGGATGTAAAAGTGAAATTTGTGGGAAATGTAAATTGTGAAGGTAAGCTAATCGTGATCCAAGTATAAAGTTGGAAAGTAGGATTGATTACCAAAGTCAACTTTTTGTGACTGACTATACTCGAAAATGGTACATGAAACGAGCGTGATATCGGTTAAAGTATGAATAACGTGCGGAATATTATGAAAAAGAATGTAGGATGAAAAATAATAATTGTAAGAGAAAAAGGAAATAATATAAAGAAAACAGGCACGTAAAATGCCGCGGCAATTGCTGCATACTTCGCATTCCTGAGATACTTGGAATTTCCACCCACACTGTACCTCGAGCAATAATCACAGGCGTACTATCAAAACAAACGCGATAGCATGGAATTACAGAGACAATTTGAAGAAATATATTTTTCTCGTGCTGAATCACGTAAAAGACAATTTTGAAAGATTTTAACAATTTGACTATGATAATACCTTGTACTTGCGTATCGGTTGAGCAGCAATACAAAGCGGTTTTGTATTGTCGCTGGCATCAGAATCGTACAGAAAATTAACTGTAGGATAGTCAGTACAGTCACAGGCACACAAATCACTCTTAGCACATATAATAGGAGCTGCCGATAACGAGAGGACGTGAAATGTTTGTTTCTAAATAAAATGAAGACAACCATAAACGAAGAACACAACAGAACAGTAGGCTTGTTGGACTTTGTTTGTATCAGGAACTTGTACGCACTAGTAAATGAGCCAACAAGCTTCTACAAATGTTGGTTCGTTTTGCCGTAAATCCGGCAGCCGAGCGAGCACATGTCACCGCCGAGACACACTGCTCGAGGATGTTTATCGAACCAATGGAGTAGCCAGGAGCGTACCATATGGGCCAGTCACCACAGGGTTCCATCCAGTATTCGGTTGGGGCCCTCGCCCAGGGACGACGGTTCTAGGAAAGTTTTTTATTTTAGATTTATACAAGCTACTTTTATATATGATATGCTTGATTCACTCATGCACTTGACACTCTATTTATGCACCGCGGGAAAAATGCATTTTAATGCACAGATGACCCTGGCTTGACTGACGGTTAATTGCTGGTGGCGTTTGTCGCTCAGGACTGGTACAGTTACTGGAGACGCTGTGCGCAGCGCCATTACGCATACCAGGAACGTACTTAGTCGTTACGGAACCCTGGTCCCTAATTTTTGGAACATTGTGACATTTTTTGAATGTTCCAGGCGGGATTCTGATGACGTAAATTCGGTATTTTGGACTTTGAAACGTTTTAAGAGGGTATTATAAACTTTTTGAATTTTCAAAAAATTCATTGCTCGTTCATTAATATAGCACGGGGTTCCAAGTCACTTTTGTCTTGAGTCGCACCTGCAGGGACGATGCAGTGATGAAAGAACTTCTGGTGCCGATTGTTTCTTTGATCCGAGTCGCTACGTGAACGCTTTGAATGAATTTCTCTTGTCGTTTCGATTGGATTTTTGATTAAGGCCGTGGGAAACTGACGTTTATATTTTAATGCCCTTTTTTTTGCATCTGCCTTTTTACGCACGTTATTACGAATTGATTATTTTACGCTCTTACACTCAGCATTTTATATCCATTGAAACTGAACGATCTTACTTGACTTCGCGATCATTGCAACCGGTTATTTATTGCGTTATATTTACTTGCCACGTTTTTTTTCTTCGAACAGGTTTCGCTTCCATGCTCTTCTACCTGAAACCGTGATGAAATTTTCCAATGAAAATTCATGCGTGACTTCAGCAATTTTCAAACAATGCTTTGTCCAAGGATTTTTAATGATGTAAAACTAGATGAAATTTCTTTAAGAGCCAACAGGGACTAATAAATTCTAAACAGCGACCCACTGATCATCAAGTATTAAAAGACCAATGATTCATTTTTTAATTAAAAAAATTTAAGAACAACAGTACTTCATAATTTTCTTCATAATAATTATTTTTGTAATTCAATGCAGTTCGTCTGTTCGGTGCAGCGCCAGTCCGACCGGTGCATCATCGAGGATGCTGCCATCTATGAGTCGAATCTAGTACCTCTAGTTGAGAGATGGCAGCATCTGCGTGCGGTATGAAATATTTATCTTCGGTCAACAATACCTAACAAAGAGTATTAGTGTATGATAAAACAGTCTAATAGTATCCTGAAAAATCGATTGACATTTCGAGTTTAAAATCAAATTTTTTTAATAATAATTACCTTCCCACATACTTCCAAGGATTTAGTAATACAATCTTTTATTACACATTTTTTTTTTCTATTAACGTAATGACATTCTTACAATGATTTTTCTTTTTTGACGTAATAATACAGTAAGTAATATCACCGACAGTTTATCTTCAGCCGCCAACGACGATTTGCGCGAGTCGAATCTTAGAAATTACGCCACGCAAATTTTTTAAATAAATAAACAATTGTTTGTGTAACGAATTAAAAATAACAAAAAACATAATTAAAATCTCTAAGAGGAGCGCGAGAACGCTTATTGTAAAATGTTACTTCATACGCGTTATACATTGTATACGATTTCTTGTATGCTTAAACTTACAGGTACATTTTGTTCATATGGGATTAAAATATATAGATATAACGTCTATATAATATGTTTATATAAATATATACAGATTTCTGAAAATGGATGCATTTACCCTATTAATCCTTTCGCTCGCCATACTTATCATCCGTTTATCCTCCTTCGGTTCAACGATAATCGCATAGATAGAATTAAGTATCGGACCGCATCTATAGTTGCTTAATAATTGCACTAATTTTTCTTCCCTACCATGGGAATATATCTGTGATACAGAGATTTTTTTTTTTAAGAGTCTATTAGCAATAACTACAAGGTCGTACGTGTAAAAATATGAATTCCTATCCACGAAATCGGTACATAGCACGGATGCATACGAGTGCACGTAACTACAGTGCAATTGGGGTTAAAAAAAAGGAACATAATCCAACTGGAAAAATGCGCAATTCCATAAATTGGCAATTACGCAGAAACGATTGTATCGGATAAGAGAATAAAATATTCAATTTAACATGCCAAGACAATAACGTCCACTTTGTGAAACTGAAAAGGTATTCGCGAAAAATTTTCCCGTGCAAATTTTTTTTCAAAAATTTGCGACCGCGCGTCGCGCCTCCGGTAACTTGGAACATGCGTTAATCGAGTATCAGGCCAATATTAAAATATTGGACAGTTATTCATATGGTACTGTGTGATCAATCAGTAGCTCGTACTACGGACAATGTGATTGTGGCTCAGTAGTCGCCGTATTCCTGGTTTATTTGCTGGAGGAACCAGAAAGCTGCGGCTAGGAACATGGAACCGAGTAGGTCGCCAAGAGCTGTCAGATACGGAATGGCGGAATTGTCAGGATCTATTTTGTATTTCCACATGCCGTGTATTATGATATGTGCAATATAGAGCAAAAGCATAACCTGTAAGTACGATAAGAAAAAAAAAAATTATTTCTTGTATTCGAATAATTTTAATTTTTTTTTTTTTTTTTTTTTTACGAGAATGACCTTTTTTTCTTACCTGAAATACCGCCACTGTTACGTAACACACTACGAAGTATACGTGTAAGGTTGAGTAACCCCAGTTCATGTAATCGGCTGCGAAAGTAAATACCAAATGACCCGGTATAGACATACATATAAGTATTCTAGCGGTTTTGGCGTAAGGAACTGTCAAAAAAATCAATAAACAAGATTAAGTAGCACGTGGCTTATTTGGTATATATGATTGATTTGTCATTTTTCTATGTATGATTCTTTATGCTCGTAAACGAACCTCCATTGAAAAGCGCGGTCCAAGGCGACACCCACATTTTTGAATGCGGCGGTAAAATACCCATGAGTGACGTTTGATGCAGGACGGTCGAAATTCTTGAGGCCTGTACGGAAACCAAATTTCCGCCAATGCCATTTATGATTGGCTGGAATATTACGAATCCGTCGAATACGTTTACGGCTTGATCAAGGATCAGACCACCGAGACTGAAATTTAAAAGAATGAAATTATTGATTGATCAAAATTATTGTGTCAAAAATTAATCAAATTTGATTTTGGGCTTAATTTGATATTTTCTTACCCGCTTATGAACAGAGCCGACAGTACGGGCGTCCATCCTGAAGTTAACACGTTTCGAGTATATTTATTTTTCAATACCACGCAGATCCAGACTGGCAGTAGCAAAATATAGCCAGTAAGAATAATATAGAGTATCCATATTTGATTATCCAGATACAAGTATAAAGCAGATGCAATTGTCGACAGTACGGTTATCGAAACTGCATCTCCGACAGATGCAGCTAAGGGCGTGGCCAAGTTATCAGGATTCCATTTGCATTGATGCGACACCAGTATTACCGCGATCATGACAAAATCTGTAAAGATTTAATATTTTTACAAAACTTTTCATTGGCCTCTCACGTAATTCGCATGTGAAAAATTTGTAAAATTATTTCGTTTCCAATCACCTAAAATAAAGCAGGAACTCGTCGCGGTGCACACACTTGCCGCAGCCAATAGGAGCGCGTTGTTCCAAACGAAAGATCCCTTCATAACGGCGCCTACGGACACCGCGAAAAGCGACACCAGAATCGCAGCGACGATCGCCTGAATTTGCACCAAAGCGACATTGCCTACGATCATTTTCACGATTTCTCGACAGCTGCTCATGTTTCCCAGATTGGCCTGAGTGCTGAGACGCGATGCCAAGCACATGTCCAAGTTTCCCTTGAGTCCCAAAAGTGCAGGGACCAAAATGAACAGTTCGGAAATTGCGACAAAGACAGGCCAGCGCTGTAAATAGAAGGAAATCAAAAATTTTTTCGATTTTTCTTTACTAACTTTTTTTTTTCGACTCTCTCGTTTATACACTTTTACTTCCTCCCAGCCGACCGTCGCAAATCAAATTAATGACCAGCAGAAACGGAAAGCGCTAAAGTCGTCAGGCAATAAAATCAAAGTGCTTCCCTATAGATTATAACCCATAACCAATAGCTTCAGCACGTTCATTTCTTATTGTTCTTATGGCGGTACCACTGTCGTGCATCTTATGCTGGAAGGTGGGTAAGGGGGACGTTATTAAAAGACTCTCAACCACTCAGAGTCGAATCGATCCAGCTGGATTCGAAGGGGAGCACGAGCCCATTAATACCGATACAAAATGTCCGATTTTTTCCGTATTTTTTATAGTCACTGCTAAGTATCTATTATTTTCTCCCTCCACTCCGCAGGACGTCCGTACCGAAATCGTGGCGAGTAATTAAATCGTTAAGTGGCTGAGTTTTATGCCCGACCTCGAGGCTGTGCTTTATTTCTTATCGGGGGAGAAAAAAAAGAGGAGAATTTTTGCGATTATTACTCACTTGAACTTCCTCCAATATCAGACCGGCTCCAATGGTACCGATACCAGCAATAAAAAATGGTACCGCCACCTGTAGCGTGGTATGGTACCATTTTTCCTCCACGATGGATCGTCTTCTTCCATTTTGATGATTGTGACCATTCGGAAATTCAGGATCAGGATCCGAATTCGTAACGGAAGCTATCGTGACGATCGAACTTCCGCTCGATAACGATCCTCCGCCTGGACTTTGCTTTATCGGGTCTGTTTTCTCGTTGTTGTTGTTGGACGATTTGAGAAGAGCTAAGGATGGAGAATTTTTTTTTTAAATTTTGGTTAAAAAATTTTTTTCCTATACTCACCCGCCACTTTCTTCACTATCATGTGCTCCGACTTGAGCTGATCATCTGGCATTACGGATTTCATCTTGTCTCCGATCTCGACGATTTTTTCGCTTTCGTTGTTAAAGGTCAGCGCCAGGCTGTCCTTATCAACGGCCATCGTGACTCTAGGTGCCGTCAATGAGTTGACCTCGCCCTTATTGGTAGTCAAAAGTTCATCGACCTTAACGACCTCGCCTTTCAATTCCCCGTCACGTTCCTTGCCGGTAAAATTCAATAGGGTAGGTTCGTTCTCCGAGGGCGGAAAAGCGACCATGTCTGTTTTTGGAAAAAAAGCCATTTTTTTTGTAAGAAATTTTTTGTTTATATAATATACCATAGTTCTAGATGTCAATATTTTTATTACGAACTGTAATCATTGATAATGATGCGATGCACTAATTGCATAAGACGGTGCAGCTAACATTTATTGTCATGTATTATATAACAATGTGCAACTGCATTTCTGCACTTGTGCAACTGCATCGGTACTCCTCTAGGAAGTTCCGTGGGAAAAAGCATGACTATTTTTTTTGTGACGCAACGTCTTGTTTTCTCCTCCTCCCCCCTTCCCCCCTCTCTCTCTCTCTCTCTCTCTCTCTCTTATAATCAGTCGCACTGCAGTCTTCAATTATCAGGAGTGATGAGTGCATAATTACTTACGTGTCAATTGACCAGGTAAAATTGTCGCAACAAGAGTAATAATATAAAGAGAAAAACAATGAGAGAGAGAGAGAGAGAGAGAGAGAAGAAAATAATTTTTGGACAAACTTACCGAATCCTGTGCTTTTGAAAATTGAGATCGGATGTTCTCGGCAGTGAAAGAATTCCTAGATAATCGAACCGTGGCAAATTCGTTTCCGGTTTTATCACTCCCGTCTGCCTTACTCTGTAATAGTACATAAATTAATAATTAATAGTCAGTTCAGCAAGTGTCAATTTACTCAAAAAAATAATTAAATCACGCACGAATTCCAATTGCGTATTATTGTCCTACATAATTTTACGACAGTCGATTCACTCAAGTAGATATCATTATCATCATTAACGTGCTGCCACGACTTATTGAGATTTACATAATATAAAAATCGAATGACTATCATGCGACTGGATTTAGTGATAAACGTTATCTAAGGATAATCGTGCACTTTATTTTGTTGTCACGTGCAAGCAATAGATAATGGAACATATGTCTATGACGAGTAAGGAAGTGAAAAAAATTAATTGATCCAAATGTATTAACGAAAAATGACTTTACTTGATGCATCATTAAATCTGCAATGTTGCAATCTAGAAATAAAATAAATCCAAATCGGCGATAAATTATTTTTCAATCACTCGGTACGCTGTTATCAACCTTGTAGGTGCATCGATGCAGTTCGCGGATATCTCGAGAGCTCCTATCGCGTTAATCAGTGGAATTCTTTAATTATTTGTTTATCGATTTTGTTACTTCGCGACGTCTTGTTTGATTAGAGATTCTCCGCTAGGGAATCACCTTTATTTACAGACGCCATTCCTAATGATTATCGTTGTTTAATTCTCAGCCTTGTGTCATCGTCCAGTCGTGTCAACAATATCAACGGTATAAAACAATCGTCGAATATCGTATATGTAGATCATTTATTAAATGGTCAAATCATCGATTAGGCTAGGTATTATTATTGTTCGTATTAATTATTTGTTTTTTTTTATAATTATGTCTTAACAGAAGGCATTTAGCATACGCGTATAGCAATCTGTCGAAAATAGTCATTGGATGATCATCTGTCAAATCGTCGATTTGTCTATACTGTACATTTGATTGTCAATGGACAGTGTAGAGATTTTATTTGATGTCATTGAACTCTATAAATAGTTGCTATTCCTGTAGAGATCATTACGTCCGTTTTAAGGATCATTAACACCAAGAACAATGGACCACCATCCGTCATCATTCCTATCAGACAACTCGTCCTACCGGATAGAGTGTCATCGTCCCAAAGCAGACGTCTAGTCTCGACTGAAATCCTATCCATGAAATCAGCAAACATGATCTCGCGCCGAAGACACGAAGAACAGAACGACAAGCGGCCAAGATAACTCATTGCAAACGCGTCTTTAATTCTTCATCTTGGCTGACCAGCTATTGAATTACCTACTTAAGAAAGCAAACAGCCAGAGTAGCCAAGTGCATTCGACGTGTGGAGTCCCCGAACAATTATTACTTTATCATTGCTTATGTCATCGGGATTATTATTTTTGGATCGTTAGAAGAAAAAAATCATTATGGAAAATATTGAATTTGTGTCTTTTATTTTGAATATATTTTTCGTTTCTCGAGGCTGGTACCACTTTTCAATTTTTATAATTCTACAGTCGGATGACTTCGTTCGGATGCGTTATTGGGTTTTTGGCTTTTACCGGGATGAACCATAAAACTGTTTTTCTAGACTGTCCCCATGGTAAATTTTTTCCATATTGGAGTAATGGCTCGAAAGATTTTATTTTTTCTCATTTAACGGGTGACCTATTTTTTTAAATCAACTCGGATCTTCTGGAGTTTCGTGGATGTCGGATTTTTTTATTTCTTAGATTATAATAATTAATTGAATTTCTCTGAGTGTAATTGCGTGTGCGTATACATATGAGTGGGACATGCGAAATTGATGAGTTTGTCGACTAAGACGTAGTTCAAATTGATTTGATCAGTAAAGAATTATCAGGTCGTTCCTGGAGAAAGATGATAAACTTGATACTCGTGACAAATTCTTACGTAACCTTAATTGACTTAATTCAGTATTATGTAAAGTTTGCAATGAACTTTTTTTTTTTCGCGATCGTGACTATCCTAATCGGACGAATTTTTACGAACAATTCCCAACTTCTTTTCACTTTCTCGTGATAATGCCAATTCTCAGAATTTCAATCCTAATGACGATAATGACTGTTTTATAACGCTGTCGTTTATCGCTGCGGTATGTTCTAAATTTTTTTTTATAGTTTATTGCGCGAAAATTATCGCACTTTTCTTTCCGCTTATAACACGCGCGACAACCAGATATAAAGGAGACCAAAATTACGTAGCTAAGGTCTCCTGGTCAGTCGAACAGTCTTAATGGACACGCGCTGTCATCGTTCATTGACGTCATTTCGTCATTGTCCTCGCGATTCCATGTCTTAGTGCCAATTCGCAAGGGCGCGTGAGGAATATGAAATAATCGCCCGGTCGCACTATGAAAACTGATACGCGTGTCCTTCAATTTCGCGCAAATTGCTTGAAACACAAGCAACTGACACCGGATAAAGTTGCAGGTAATGTGGACGTGCGTCAAGTACGGTTCAAGAAGTCCACTTCGATTTACATACCATTTTTTGTTGGAAAAAACGAAAACGAAAATTCCGAATTTTCGTAAAAATCAAAATTAATCAATCCGTCGTATCCGAGATAAAAATGGCAAAAATGTTAAAAAAATCACTCACGTTACGTGCGCATTTCGACGAGTAGCCAGCGTGTCGGCGTATGATCCTTGGTTTATTGTCAAATTCCAAAATTGAAAATCCAAAAATTCACTCGCCAGCTTATTTTTCTTTTATTCGTATAAATCCAAAGATCTTGTAAGATTGTGGAAATAATCTATCAAACTTAATCCAATATTAAAATCCAAAATTATATTATGGGTGACGGTCTTTCGCGAATTCTATTCGACTTATTATCTTCAGTGACTCCTGCCGTGACTAGAGGATCACTTAATGTAAAATGAGGTGGAAGAAGAACATATGAAGTGTACGCTACACGCGACCGCACTTGACTGATAAAAAAGGCTTAGTCCGTTCTCTTGCAGTATAGAACGCAAGTTCGCATATGTGAGTGTGTGTACGTTGCATCCCACATATGACAGGGTATACGATGTACTGTAAAACCACGTGTACTCGTTAGTCTGAGCACGTGGGGATAGATCAGTCAGAGTTTCACAGTGACATAAAACTCCATAGATCAATCTCGATCATACATCTCACTCTTGATCTACGAAGATCAACTTCCTGATATCTGAGAAAGCTCAAATGATAATTATTTTTAGTCTCTAATACGTTTGACGTAACTATCCGTGATAAGGACTTCAGTCAATTCGATATATAACATCCTTGTAAACCGATATGATTGTAGCTGTAGAAATTTTTGTTTGAAAATTTAAAAAATTTCTTTTACCATTTACCTCTGGTTTCGTCTTTTCTATTTTGAGTACGATCATGACGCGTCCGTAATGGCAGTTTGACGTCATCACACAAAATTATAGTTACGCTTTTCTATACTTGTTAGAATAAAGTACAATTTACATAATTCCATAATTTTCCTCAAAACACGAGTTACCAACGTAAAAATTTTTCTTCGTATTTCTTACTTCACTTTGATTCTCCATTGTTATTCGCGAAGCGTTGCTTACCAGAAAATTACCTTGAAGCACGTGATTTATAATGTGCTCAAATATAGTATACATATATGAAATTCCAATTGGGAAATACACATACGTCAATATTACCTATTTATATCACATGGAATATTCACACCCATCTATATACACGCATTCACGTACTCACTGCATTTTGAAAATTTTTCAAAATTTCACATATCCAACAGTGACAGCTGAGCACCTCACATGACTGTAAACAGAGATACTGAAGTCCAGTGCTATACGTCAATAGATAATCAGGATAAGAATAAGAATTAGGACGAGTATATAGGTGGAGAATTCAAAATATTTAGAATTTCAAAATTTGATCTCGACCTAGTCTCATCATCAACCACAGATTCAATTCAGATACGTAAATTCGAAAATGATCAATAATAAGTTTCGGGAATCCACATACAACGATAACTTCAATTTAATTATCAATAAAACTCGTCTGATGTCTTAAGCCGATACGAGCTGTTGATTTTGAAAAAATCACGTAGCACTTTTTAATTAATTATCACTCGACATCCTGTAAAGTCAAAGCACAATTGGAATTTTCTTAACTAGAGTCTTGATGTCTATCAATAATTCAGTACTGCTAATGTGTACATACACGCAGCAGTAACGTATAATACAGTTTTACCAGTACCGATTATTTCTTTAACTGACTGTCCTGAAACAATGGAACGGATGGATTTTGAAAATTATTTATAATTAACAGCTGAACTGATAATTTTTCGGCTGTCAATGATACGGTAAGTCATTATGGTCCTCATCAATTATGAAATGATTGAAGTTCGAAATACGTAAATTTTAATTAAATTTTATTTTTTCGCGCTCTTAATTACACATATCCATATACATGCGAAACACACCTGTCAGATATGCACTTATCGCGTGGGTGCATACAGTGCATATGTGCATTACTCTCAATGCATACAGTAGCTGCAACTTCATACGATTCCTGCCAATCGGTTTACGACTCGTCGTAAAATCATGACGAGCTTAAAATACCTGAGTGTTGGTTACAGAAAAAAAAAGGAAAAAAAAATAAATAAATAAATAAATGAACCTTGTCGTGCAGATTGCAATTGTATTTTTGTCATGGCGTCAAGTGTCTACGGCGTCGCGACGCATGATACTCGTAGAATTATTTACTCGGCGACAGAATCAACGGCAAACTTAGTTTCGCTAACTCTCGTTTCGCGTACATTTTTTTTTTTTTTTTTTTTACGACTGTCGAACAATTAACAGATCATTTCGTAAATTCGTATTTTTGCTACTAAATAATACCTGCGGATTTGACTTACGTCGGTGTAACTTGCCTACTATAAATTTATTAACGTGTTGGTTTATTAAATATCTTTCGTTATCTCCGCTTTTACAACTTTAACCGAAATTCTTGGTTAAACTCGTAAAAGTTAACCAGACGTATCGTCTTAGAAATATTATTGACACGGCTTAAAATCTATTTGAAAAAATTTTTCATACTTTTTGACTTTTTTTTTATATTTTACTTTCACATACTACGTATTATACAATTTCTTCAGTACTCAGCCGATACAATATTCTTTTTGATATCTCTATCTATTTTGATTGTATTATTCGTTATCACTGTTACTCGTATCTCTCGACCTTCCAATTATTATTTTACCCCCTTATCCAATCGATAATCTTCAAATTTTTGGATTAATTAAAAATTGACGAACAGCTTTGTTCGTATCCCAAATACTATATATTACGCATTATCATTCGCGTAGATCTTATAGGACAGAAATCTTCGAGCTGCCATTGTACGACTCAAAGTATTTATCGATTATGAACAAACGACATATCGTCCTTAACAAAAGTATATTTTTCGTCCCGACCTCGTCTTGTTTCGCAATGACAGCGCGAGATGTCATCATGGCTGAAAATAGTATGCAATAAAGTGCAGCAATAAACAATATTGTATCCGAGATTGTAGCGACATAAATTTTTGTAGCGACTGTCCTTTATTTAAATAAAGGAGCATTATCTCCTGGATTTAGATGGGTCTTTCGAGCTCAACTGTATACGAGTTGAATAAAGGAGAAGGAAGAAAAAAAGGAAGAGGTATAGGTAAACCGTGGATTTGTCAGGAGAAACGTGACTCCATTAAAAGTGATAAAGAAACAAATGTATTCTTGTAATAGAAAAGACATCAAGATTACCATATACATTGCACAAACTTAACTCGCACGATATTTTTCTTTGTGTCCAGGTAATAATTGAAATTGTGCTTGCATTGAATTTTTTTGCAATATCGCCGATTGAACAATGGGTATTTTTTCTGAGCAATGCATATACAAGGAAAAAAATGTCTGGGACGGCATAGAGGAATAACAGTGCAAAAATGTGTACCGTCTCAGACACCTTTTTCGATATTCAATTTGGTCGGGGATATCCGCATTTCTGCGCACGTCAGTTACCGTGTACCTGTAACAGGATAAATTGTGACGCATTGCGAACGACCTTCGTTGAAATTAACGCGGCGTCATTCGAAATAGTATTTCCCCCTGAGTTCCTGGATATTCAAGGGGACAATGAGAAGTCATTGAAATAAAAAAAAATTAAAAAATTCAAGGGGACAATGAGAAGTCATTGAAATAAAAAAATTAAAAAATTCAAGGGGACAATGAGAAGTCATTGAAATTGAAAAATAAGAAAATTCATCGAAACGAGGAAACTCCTTGGGCTTCGTGGAAATTCTCACGATCTTGGTAAATTCAGTTTCTTGATTTTCTTGCAATTATGTACAGGTAGAAAGAAGTCGGTAAATCGATATCGATTAATGAATTATTTTATTAGGTATACCGTATGCTTGGATAAAAGAATGATTTATGTCGATATATAGGTATAGTATTGATTATCTTTTATTTTGAATTTACTAAAACGAGGATTAAAATATTTTGTAATATTGACAAGTAGTTTATGATCGATTGAATTATTGATCCGTCCCGATAAACTGAATGCGCGTAGCAGTTGTCGTATTTTAGATCAATCATTGAGAGGAAATAATCGCTCTTTGTATATATAATCAAGAAATATACCAACAGTGATAACATACCTCGGAATCAATATATTTGTTGCTATGCATTTATCAGAAATATACTATTACGTCGCAATGCAATTATGTATGATGGAATTTCGAAATGAATCGTTGAAAAATTGTATTGAAAAATTGAAGAATTTTTTATAAGTTTTTTACTGTGACGTAAAATTTTCGCTATTTCGCTATTCCGAGTTATACTTGTACGTTGGCAATTTCGCACGGCTAATCGACTCTTATCGATAACGCTGTGATAAACAGCGTTTGAAATATGCGCCTAATGCACTTCTGTTAAAATTGCATCTGTAATAAAGATGCCAGCTAATAAATTTTTACCTGCTTATCACCTGCTAATCACTAATTTGATTTACGTTTTACTACGCTTGTATTCTTTTGATTTATCACGTGCCAATTTTTTTTTTTTTCAATAATACTTACGTTCCATCATCTCTCACGACACTTGACGATAACCATCGACTTTTACTGACACACCGGCAACTGCCATTATCATTTGGGTTATGTCAAGTGAAGCATTGAGAATGTGTCAAGTACAGGGCAGCATGGGAATTCGAATAATAATTGACAGCCATGAGAAATTGCATCGATCCGTTATCAGTAAATGAGAAAAAGTGCACTGCGATGCAGATTCGATCGAAGTTTCAAGTAATCTGATCGATTTGATCTGAATCGATTGTTTATCTGCTCGCGTTGTGTTTTGCAAATTTCTCTGACACACATTCCACGGCTACGTGCATCGTCGGTCGGGACTCTTATCAATGTGAGATAAAAACTGCATAATCTCCAAGTGCATCGTTATCCGTTGAAACGTTATTGTCAATCAAATGGTACGAAACTTTTTTTAATTGGATAAATTAATTAAAATTTTTTAATCAACAACCAAAAAATATTTGTTAAATTTCACAAGTATAACCTGCCACGTGTCATTGATATAATGCAAGTAACAGCCTCGCGTCAGATAAGACGATATTATATTCAGCTACACGTGGCTCCTCGTATGCATCTGCATAAGAGAAGACGTTTTTAGCGTGGATGCAAGTTGCAATCGTATAAATTGCCAGCACGTGTCGCTATCTGAAACTCCTGCAGCATGAGAAACTTGCAAATTTCGCAGTTTTTTTTTTTTTCTTGGCAACAAATCCACGATCCATGCAATTTCTTAGATGACTTTTTAAACAATGCTTTATGCGTACGTCAATTATTTTTGCAGTAGGAAATTTGGGTATGAAGTTAAAAAATAAAATTTTTAAAAGGCAAAACATAAAATTATCTTTTGAATTATGAAATAGATAATGCATTGCCGTCTTCCCTACTTTGTCAAAATTTATGATTATAATTACTTCCCGACTAACAATTGAATTACGCCAATAAAAATATGTAAATAAATGTAAACCTACACCTATCGTGTATACTATACCGTATATGTACAAAGCAAGTTATTTACCGTTAGAATGTGACTGTACTATGTATAGAAAGTCATTTACAAAAGTTTGTATAAACGAAATGACAGTCCATATTGACTTGGGCCGCTAATGGAATCATAGAAATTTTCCTACAGTCCTTGATTTCTGATTCGGCTATCTGTACTTTTTGTATACTCGTATAATAGAATATTCATGAACGCGCCTATATTCAGTCCGCACTGGTTTCTTCAGAATCGACGATCCACTTGTGTGGGTGTTTGTACAATGCACGCACGTTCGTAAAACTTTTTTAATAATAAAATATTTACGCCGTCAGCGCAGAAGGACAAGTCGAAAGTGACTGCGAAGTGAAAAGAAAAATTGGACGCGCAAGAAAAGTATGGAAAGTGTGATAAACATCCGCAAGGTTACTAGATATCGTTTTCCCCTAGATTTTTTTCCCCCGGAAATTCGACACGACTCACAAAATTGAAATTGGACTTGCGAGATCGACCGAGCACAGCTAATGGAACAATAGGTACTCGCAGTCGGACGAGTAATTGCGTAACTGCTTGAATCTCGTAACAAGTAAAGATTGGCATAGCATTAAATAACTTTTCAGTGATGGAATAATTTTTTAAAAAATTACAAAATATATTTTTCACATTTTTACCAAAAATTAATACAGCTTGTCCTTCCGAGTATATGTATTTCAATTCGAATCTTTATTACTATCTTTCATTGAATTTATTGGCTATTCACTGTCGTACTCACTGTATGTATATGATAAATAAATTTTGGAGATTAACATTTATTTTTATACGCAAATACTCATCAAGTATCTCTCTCATGGTATATATATACTTTTTATCGGAAATTTACTTCCGACTCTTTATTGGAAAAATTCAAGGATAACACTTACCGTCATTTATGCGTTCTCGTAAACCGACGTTTTCGTATCTTCCTGTTTTTTCCCTTTTTTTTTTCTCTTCCTTCCTTCGTCTATTACGTCTGCGCAGTCACGAAATTATTATAGGACAAGAACTAGGAACTTCTTATTACACCTTCATCTTTTTCCACCCGAACTTCTTGCTCTTTCTCGTATTAATGTTCGTAAGTTACGACCGATTACAGTAATGATTTAAAACAAGTCCTAACCAACGCAGAATCACCGTGAAAACCATAGTGAAGTTACAACCGTAATTTTCAATGTAAAAAAACAGCAATTAATAAATACCATAACTAGATGATAAAATACCTAATATAAATGAAATAAAAAATATTACTTTGCATAAAAATACTTTTTTTTCATCCAATCAATTTTAGCAATTTTTCAAAATTAAATCACTGTAAACAATTTTCGTACGATGTCGTTGTTGTCGTTACGAATTGGATACTGATCGATTGGAAGTGGCCGGTCTTAGGTAAAACTACTACTTTTTTTTTTGTACTATCGATTGCAACCGTTTTTCTTTCTCAATAGAATGTACAGGCGTCTCGGTAAGCGAGCACAGTTTCTATTTGTTGCGTTAATCGGTAACGCTACAATTGATAATAAAATACGTATTACAATTTTCATTATCAAATTTGGCTGATATCTCCTTCATTCATCTTTGCTCCCTTATTTTTAATTGGGAGTGGGATCGAGTGTGTGGAATGAAAAGAAATACTTTTTTTTTATACCGATTCTACCATTTTATTTTTTAATATACGTCTCACCATACAAACGTAGTTAAGGGGGGACCAATACAATAAAATGACAAAAAATTCGACCATATTATTTCCCTCCTAAATAGGTTGTGGCGCCCTTTCAATAATGTTAATAATACACGATGGCAAATATAGTAATGACGGTAATATGATGAAACTGTGATAACGAACAAGGAAATACAACGAATCGTTAAGGTAAGCGTAATGATCAGTAGAATATATATATATATATATATATTAATATATATATATATTCTATGCAATTGTACACGTACACGCGTACATGTAAAATTGCGTGTATATTTATGCGCCTACGCAGTTTCAGGCGCCTCCAATCATTAGCAACTAATCAATAATCGACAATCGATAACTTATTACACACTTACAATGTAATTTTGATTTTCAATGTTTTGATTTCGTTTATTACGTTCCGCGACGTCTTTGCGTAATCTCGCTTACTTGGTATATTTAAAAATTTTGCATTTTTCCAATATTTTGAATTTTTTTTTTTTAAATAACGCGTTTCAGGTTTTTCTCTTATTTTGCCTAATAAAGAAAATGTTTTTTTTTCCTTGGAAAAAAGAAAATTGCTTTCTTTTTACAAACCAGATCCAAAGACGTCGGCGCTCCGATTGGCTGGAGCCAACTAATTAAAATTACCTAAATACGTCATTGCGATTCTCAGTTTCTCATATATCTCTCCGGTATAATAATATATTCCACTCTCGCTTATAACTATATATTAATTAGTCAATTAATATAATTATTACCCGGCGTCGATTATATCCCCTGTTTGTATATATATATATATATATATATATATATGTATGTGTTTGTGTTTGTGTATTTCTGTACGTTTCCTTACGCTTTCACGCTTGTCCAAATTAATTCGAAAAACAAAAAAAAATAGAAATATTGTAATTACAGTTAAATATATCATAACCTCTATCAATAATATGTATATAATATATTTATATTTATATATAGTAATATATATATATAAATACGTTTACTCGAAAGCATTACGTTAGGAACATTCGGTATTTTGTTTGAGTGCTAAATTTAACGTTTATTAAATATCTCGTCGGCCACGAATTACGACAAAATGTAATTGCATTTTTTTTTTCAATTATTATTTATACTACGTCGTTTTCCATTTCTTAAAAAAATTGTCATTCCTTCATCACGTTGAATTCCAAGAAAGGTATATTTTTTCCTAAGAATCAGTGACAATATAAAAATTAATAAAGGAACATTTTTGCAATTATTTGTTGTTAATTTTTTTCCATTTTATTTACAATCTTGTCAAGACATATATAGTGTGACAAGGCGACTCCGGCTACCGATACAGATAACTTTCTCGATTTTTGGTTCCCTTCGGGTCGCCACCCTGCTCGGAAGCTGCGCTCTCAGGTTGATTCGTATAGTTATGCCAGTGCTCTCGGAAGATTTCGTTATTGTTTAGTTGAGGTCGCGTTTAGTTGATTCGCTAAGGAACGCTCTCGATTTGGTTTAAAGGGACGACACGAGGGAAAGGGAAGAGTTATCGGCTATGAGGATCTTGACCAATCAGATGATCAGAATTATTATTTATCAAATTTGGCTATTTTGTCAAAGCAGTCTGTCTCTCGGGGCACCGACCGAGGTGTCACGGGCTGCGTCGCGCTGCCTGTTTACAGTTTTCCTACCTGTGTTTAGATACGGTATAGAAAGTTCTCGCTCGTGTAGTTGTCGCGTTGCTCTCGCGATATCCAGGAAATTCGGCGGATTTTCTGTGAGTGTTCCGGAACTGCAGTGTTGTGACCTAGTGCAGTGCCCATCCGAGTGTCTCCTGGATGCAGTTCTCGGCCTTGACGGATCAGCTGCACCAGCTCCGGTGAGTGCTCCTAATTTATTAATTGGTGGAGGGATTTCGATTTTACAGCTTCGATTCGTTCTGCTACGTTCTCGATCCGTTGCTCTCGGCAGCCTGAGCGGCCGCGCATTTCCGTAACCGTTCACTCCCGTTCGCGCATCCAGTTGCGTTTGCTGATTTTACGCGGCCCCAAAAATCTAGAGGATCCGTTAAGCTGTCGTCTTTCTGATAGGTTGCATCAGAGCTCTAGTTTTGGTGGAGTTGGGCCTGTTCCACCCAAACTCCCAGGTCATACCGGCCTTCGCAATTCCCGGTGAAAAAAAGAATTAGCTGGCGCCCGCCTGGCTTGCGGATGCCTGAGCGAAGGGTGGACTGCCGAAGGTAACGTAGGTTAGTTCTCGGATTTTTCGTTATCGGTGTCGGGTTAAGAAAATACGTTACAATATATACGTTTTCTTGACCGACGTAGTGGATGCAAATAATTGGCCATTGTCGCAATTGCGTGTCACATACGTATCTGTTATGTACACACGTGTTTAATAATTATCTTTAATTCAATTAGTTTCCAACTTTTGTTTCCATGCTTATGTTTTCTTGTGTCAATGTGTGTTTTTTTTGTGTTCAAATTTCGAGAGCAATTTTCGTCATTCGTTTTTTTTTTGTTTCACAGTGTAAATGCGTAATCGACGAGCCGACGGCTTTTTGCCACACATAAAATCATTGTACTTGTTTGCACGCATGCGCACTTGGACGCGTTTGCTCTCTTTTTCTCCAATTACGTTTATTTTATTTATTTCTTATTTTTTCGTCTTGACAATTCGTCTCACCTACGCCACTCTCCATGTACCACTTTTATCTACTACGTACCTATTTATGTATTTTTTTCAGATAGAGTAACTAGGGGACCCTGAATCGTGAAACATGTCGATCATATATGTATATAATATATATATATATTTATATGAATGTAATTAACCCTAACGACCTTAACCTTAAAGGTACTCCTTGTAGAGTATAATAATAATGTATAAGCCTGCCGCCATTTTAGACCTACGACCTTATATGACTAATTTTGATTTTGTGCTTGGAATTTACATGTATATAATCTTAAATGACTAGGAGGATGGGAAATATTTTTTTTTAATTTTAAATCCTTTCAACCCTTATTTTTTACATTATTCGTCCTTAATTTGAAATTATACTCTCATAACGCCGCTGTCCACCATCGTTTGGTTTTTTTTTATTATTTCCTCTTTAACGCTTGGTTTTTTGTTGTTTTACCGTCTTGTTAATTTTTTTAATTTATATATTACCATGACTAGGATGTACTATAACAGTATATTTACGGAAACTTCCCAACGTAATTTTCTTTGGTCCGGTCCAGTATTCTCATTTCTTTATTTTTTATTTTCCCCTCGGTCCTTCGACAAGTTCTCAATTTTGACTCGATCGATTTTTCATTTTCCTTTCTTCCCTTCGTACGTTTTATATTTGGTATTATTCGCAACGTAATTTTCATATTTTTGAATGTTTTACTTTACTATTGGAATATTTTTATAAAAAATCAACTTTCAAAAGTGTAATTCATTCCTGCTTATTAGATTTTACTGCATAGTTGAGTTGACAATTTTTTTCGAAAATATTTCGAAAACCATAGGAACAATAACCTGGGTCTGCCATCTTTGACAGTCTAATATAACAGAAATTGAAATTTTATTTTGATCGATGTTCGACTTTATTTTTGTAATTGTTATACCATTATTTTATGTGTTTACGATTCATCTTTCCTTTTCGTTTTCGATTTTTCATAAAGTTGGTTTTGCATATTCAAAATTTTTTGCAAATAAGTCTCGTCCTCAAATTTATATAATATGGTCAACTTGTATTACCTACGTAGGAACAGTTTTTTCTAAGCGTTTTTTGAACTTGTTCTCATTTGTATTTTACAGGTTGGTTTTACTAATTTTTATTTGTTTTTTTTTTTGGAAATTCAAGTATCACTCACAGCAACACCCCTATAAGTCAGATTATTTTGAATATTTGAAAAATCTAGTAATTAGGAAGTAAAATTATTGTCGAGTGCCATTTTTTATTGTTATTTAAAAATTGCGTAAAAATGATACGATATAAGTGTTCATTAAAAAAATGCTGATGGAATTTCTAAATATATCTAAGTACCTCTCAATATCACTTTTTTGATTATATTATGCGAATTTTGTCGTATCCAGCAAAACATTTTCTTTATTTTCCCCTCATTTACGTTACATGGTAAAATGTATAAAAGAAAAGAGTAACACTGGTTGGCCTAGTCAACCCTTCCCATGATTTTCAACGATAATCTCCCATGAAAGTGCATCCCTTATTCTATTAGAGGGGATGATTGCACTGAGAAGCCGTATCCAAAAAAAAAGCGAAAAATTTTGGTAAATCGCAGTAACTCGTCGAAACTGCGTCACGTGCCAGACAGAATGGCAAATGGGGTGGCAACTGTCCAAAACCGTTATCAACCCTTACACATATGCACGCACGAGAGAATTTTTACAAAGGGCATATTAATTCGTGGCGATGTTTTTTTCTGCACTTTAACCCTAATTTCACGATTTCGATACGTTTTACAGATTTCAGTCCCCCTTCTTTCATGTTTTTTTTATTCCCTTTTTCGCTACATTCCTACTTTTTTTGTAAATTTTTTTCCCCTCTTTTCTCCAAAACGTCCCCACGTGACGCGTCGCATCTGTCCTCGCTCGTTGCGCGAACAATGAAAAGCGACCTTAAGCCAGGTCGTTATGTGCGAGGGTTAATCCTATAAAAGAAATTTTTCCAAAATATTGTGTAAATCGTGGGGTGGGGGAGTGTGAAATCTCGCGGGGATCACGGGATAGAGATTGAGTGAAATTTCAAGGGGGAGGGCAGCTGAAATTTTTTTTTTGGGGTAAAACCGACAAAAAACGTAATGTCGTATATCCACACGCGTCGAGCCAACCCTACGTAAATAAAGGGTTACCGTCCTCTTTCAAAAGAGTCCAAAAAAATAAATCCTTCTTTCTGGCATTTTCGCAAAGAACACAATAGTTCTGTGAGCGCAGTGTTACCCCCTTTTATTTTCATTGTGTTAAAATTCCCAATTTTTGGAATTTCACCTCCAAACAAAAATCCGCATGTACTCAGTACCAACGTCGGAATAATAGAAACCAGTGGCGCGTGCCAGCAGCATAAAATGTAAAAGGGTGAGCTAAATCGGCGAAAAGGGGTACAAAAAGGGTTTCTGTTTTTTTTCTCCCGCTTTATTCCTTTTTCCAAAAATGTAACGATAATAACAGGGCTTGTTTGCACGGTGATTCTTCAAATATTTTAGCTGTGCATTTCGATACGCCGAAACGGCTACAACGCCGTAACGCTACACCTTGTGTCGCATCCCTCTCTGTGGAAAGAAATTTGACACTCTTTAAACTGCCTCGACAATAATACCGGTGAAATTGCCCACTAGTGCTAAGCCAGCTAAGAATAGTTTGTTACTGGAAGACTAAAAAAAAAAGTCCCTAGATCAGAGAACCAAGTCACGAATTATTGGGATGTCTTTTTTTTAACCCTCGAGCCCTCATCCTTCAAGTAAGAATAAAACCACCTCGAGATCTCGGCTGAGGCTGAGAAGGCAGAGTAGAATCCAAGGAATTTATGGTTCTCGACGGGGGTTGAAGATCGCCGTGGCGAAATTAAAGCAACATAGTTACCGAGGGACAAGAGGGGTTGACCAAGGAACCAAGGGGGTTGGTTGGCCGGGACCTTTTTTTTTTTATTCTCCACTTTCATTCTCGGCCAGTCAATGTTACGGGGAAGGGGCCAGAGGAGGGGACGGGGGTAACCGTAGGTGGGACGAAGGCGGAAGGTGGTGGGAGGAGTGGAAGGGCAGAAACCTAGAAGGGGTGGTTATGGCACGGAGAGGAAGAGGGTGGTAAAATTATTATGAGAGGATGAAATTTCCAAGTTGACGTAGGCGAGAGGACGAGGGGCCGGCAGAGGGTAAGGGTGGGTGAGGTTGGTGTGAGTGTCCCGAAGGGGTGAGTGGCTGAGGGATAAAGGGTGGAAGGGCTGGAAAAGTGAGCAGCGTATAAGGGTTGAAGGTCGCGTTGGACCGAGGGGGTTCAAGAGGCACGAATGGACACAAGGGGGTTGGACTTTGATAATTGCAATCCACTTCCTCGTCCGATATATAAGCAGTCCCGCCGTCCGCTGTTTTAGGGGTGGGACGAGTGTGCGACGAGTTGAAAGGGTGAGAGTGCCCGGGAGAAGGGCTGGAATATAAGGGCGATTCGTAAGTATTTTTGGGGTTGTTGGATCGGAAGGGAGAGAGAGAGAGAGAGAGAAAAGCGCAAGGGGTGGACCTTCCGTTCGATATCTGCGTTAACCTTGCCGCGAGCCATCGAGCAACCCTTACGGGTTTCTTGATTAATAACGACAAGGGGTGGAAAAAAAATTTTCGGGAAAAATTTCCAATCCCCCCATCCCCCCTCCCCCCCCCCCCCCATCTACACCAAATCAACTCAGCCAAGAGTCCTCGAGGTGAGGGAAAATATTTCGAAAATTAATGTCACGCCTTATCATCTCTTATTCTCTGGGCTCTCTCGCGAACGGCAGTTTCTTTTGGGTGGACATTTCCACCCTATCTCGATAAGGGATGAGTTTTCAAATTGGCAGACGTATACGAGCAGAGTAATTTTTTTTTACTAGCAATCATCCCGCACATCCCCCGTTGGTTACTGCTCACCTAGTAAACTCAAGGATTGCTTCCATGTTAAACAACCCCCCTAAAAGACATGAACTAGATCCTAGAAATTTCGAGTTCATCGCCACCCTTGCTCCAGCTCCAGTCTAGCACGCCCTGACGAATGGATCACTCTTGATCCTCGATCCCCCGTTACTCTCGCCTCGTAAAATGCAATATTAGAAGCCTCGAGCCTTTCCACCCTTAATAAAAATCCCGACCCTCCCATCTTGGCTCTCCCATGAAAACTCGCGGACTCACCCTTAAACCCACGTGTCCCGGAGCGCGATACGCGGTGAAGATCTCAGCGCCGACGGAAAAAACTACACCGGAAATGATTTTCGTCCAAAATCGAAAATCCTCTTTCGTACCCCGAAACACGGAACACCCCTACAGAGCCAAAGAAAGAAAAACTACCCTCGAACTTTCTGCGCTCCCCCAGCTCCCCTACTCCCGTGGGCTCTCTGATCCTATGCTAAACGGATCAGGGGATGAATTTTAAAATGAAAAGATGCCCCATACGACCACCACCTAGAACTACCCCAATGTGCTGGAGGAGCGTGTTGCGAGGCTTCCTCTCATTTTCGGCCCTCTCAAGGAAACCGCAAGATATTATTGATTTTTATACACGGCTCGCGGGGGTGGCCTTCGGAGCTGGAGTTCCACGTTCTCCTCGTGTGCCGCCCTCGAGGGTGGCGGTTAGGCTGGGTGCTGCTGCTGCCGCTTCGGTTTCCAAGAGGATGCCGTGAGGGGGAGGGGGGGGGGGGTCGAAGGTTACTTTCAGGGAGTGATAAGTGTGCGTGGAACGTTGTACGTTCGTGAGCATGCGTACGTGTGTGACACGATATATATATATATAAACATCTACAAGGGTGAGTTTGGTTTTGAGAATAGGGGTGGGTTCGCTATGTCATTTACTCATTGGCCGTTCCTGAATTGGGAGATTGTATGGAACGTCATACTCGTGTGTTAGTCCAAATGGACCTGTGAGGCTGGAAACTTCTTTTTCACCCCCCCCTTCCACCCTTTTAAGGTCTTCCAGTCTCATCGGATTTCCTGGCTCACCAAAAGAAGTCTAGGACAAAAAGCTGATAATGCGTGCTTTGGATAAATGTTGCTTGTATATGTTACATGTCGATACACGTGGGTGTATGTATATATTTACCAACGTACGGGATGTATATAATATATAAGGGAGACTGTGATAGTGTTCCAGAGTTTTTTGCTTTCTCTTTCTCTAATTCTACACTCGTGAAAAACTTTTCATCCCTTATTTTTACTGTACTTGGGGGATACTTTCCAATTTCACCTATAAAATTTATCGATCTTCCATTAAGCATTTACGAGGCCTCACGAGGTGTCACGTTTAACTGACTTGAGGGTGTTATTTTGATTTTGACGATTTTCGATGGATTTAGGAAGTTTGAAAATTCGCATAATACAAAATTGCAGCATAGTGTTAATTAAAATTAAAAAAGATTCGCATTTGTCTTACGGAGAGGTACTTGAGACCTATCGAAGAAGAATCAGAATAATCAGATATCGATATTCCAAATTCGATGGATCAGTTATAGTGGATCGATGGACCAAAAGGAAATTGTGCGAATCTCTAAGAAAATAATGTAAAATAAAAGGTATAATGATTTTGACGAAAAATAAATTTTATTCGGACAGAAATTATAAAAAAAAATGTTACCACCAATTTCATCGTGATAAGCAGATAAGGATTAAGAACGCGCGTGAGTTAAATAATAAGTGAAGGAAAGTTTTAAGAAAATAAAAGTTTTATAGACGTATAGTACTATGCAGGAGTAGTATTAAGATTCCGACGTTGTCCTATCATATACCTTATCTTACGTTAAGCTTATTACGACTCCTACACTTGACTGTACGTTTATCTGTAATACATATATATGTGTAATAAAAAAAACCAAATATAAAATATATGTATGCCTACCAAACGCATTGAAGCGTATCGAAATTCATGTATCTCCGATATAGGAGTGAAGCCATGTGACTTAGGTTAATCAGGAATTATGAACTGGTTTCGAAGTGACTAGATACAGGTATTAGATTAAGAAAAAAAAAAGAAAAAAATTGATCAAAAACACATTCCTTAGTAGTTAGACGTTTTTGACTATCAGTATATCGCCAGCCTATACACTGCTTGTGCATGTGTATAGTATAGTCGGTCTACAAGGGAAATAGATTAAAATGACAGATGGAAAAATTTGAAGCTCGAAGTAAAATTTTTTATTGCCAATAAATTTTTGCCAAAGATATCGTATGGTGAATCAATGGATTTGTATGAAAAACAATTTGGCAAAAAACAGAATTGGCCATTTGAAAATTTTGCTATGGGAATCTGTAGCACGAAACACGTGTTCCCATCTGTCACTTTTTAAATGTTTTATTCGTGGACCGACTGCAGTTAGGTATACGCATCGTACTCTGTGGTAATAAAACTAATTACAAATGACGTATAATAGATAATTGATAAACGGTAAATAATGCTTTACAATTTTTGTTAGCTTAATCTGGTTTTCATCGCATGTAATTGTATTTCTCATAAATTTCATCCTTATAATAGACTAGGCATGTTACTCCAATATAATTCATAATATATGTATGTATATATATATATTCACTTATAATTATACGAGTCCTCTATACATATACATATATATAATATACTTTTAGTGTCTTTCGGCCTGGACACATAATCATTTTTGATTTAGGATTTTAAAAATTTGATTTTGCGCTCATTTGTGTGTTTTTTTTAATTTTAATGAAGGCATTTATTCTTTAGTTCTCTCTTTAAATTTCTTTTCTTTATTCTCCTCTCTTTTCGTTCGCGCGCACCTATAGTTGTTTTTGGTTTTGCGTTTTTTTTTTTCCCGTCACGCCTCTCACGCCCTCGTGCCCGCGACTTCGACGACACCCCTTACGTTATCTCGAGTTTCAAATAATTTTTCGCGCCACTCATCGGCACATTTCCGTTTTATCATAATCACATATCCTCTCCATTCAGTTACGTCATTTCCATGATTTACGCGACAGTCGTGAAACACGTGAACTTTTATAAATCGTCACGAAAATAAAAGTTTCCCTGAAACGACATCGAGATGCTTCATTTTTGAAAATATTTTTACGAAATTATCGACAGGTCCAAAATTTCTCACGGATCGAACCTTCGTCGATTCGTCACCAATGACAAATGACGATATTCCAAATTTTGTATATGCATAAAAGGGAGAGAAAAAGGAATGTATTCACTGGCGTTACCGACAATGCCCACTTTTATTACGAATACGTAATAAATGGGCATGACGATTAAGATGAACAACAAAGATGGACCAATGGATATTCGACAGAGGGTGGAATTGCAATGTCTATAGCATAGTACGTACAGTACATGCATGCATGCTCGTATGCGTAAATCAGTAGTAATCGAGATTCCCGATAGAATCGTGAGGCCATTAAAAGGGACAATGCAATTAAAAAGGTTCTCCGGGCCATTTGCATGAACGCGCGCATCGTGTGTACTAGGCATTGTGCCTGCTATTGGGGGGAGACGCATTTACCAAAAAGGGACGTTAAAGTATAGAGAGTGCGAAGGGCTGGTCAAAAGGGACCTACGGGCACGCGCCATACGCACACATATGCATACGCGTATGCGTGGTTCCTTTTTCGACTTTTTCCCCAAAAAAAGATTCCTCTCAGAGGTATAGTCAAGGTCACGACCCCGGGACGCACCCTTGTACGAAAAATTTTTCCAAAGGGCTCCACGCGAACCCTCCGCACCAGATGCTTAAAATTTTACTGAGGGTGGCCATCTTTCTTACTGGTCATTTACTATAGTCGAATGTGCAAAGCCTATAGGAATCTATACTCTGTTCGATATACTACACTGCACTGAATATTCTATATGAACTTGTATATGCACCCCCGCGAATTAATACAATCGGTATACTGTGTTCACGGAAACTTAATTTTTATTTCCCAAGCAAAATTTTTATTTTGTTTTACTTGACGCGTGCGTGTCGCCGTATCTTGTGTGTGCGTGCGTGTTACAATGGACTCGTACTAACCGTGACCGATTTCCTCCCCTAATATATTATAATGTATGCATCCACCCATGCGAATGCGCATGCGTGCGCGTTCTACTAATTTATTCGAATTTCCACAATTTCGGAAACCGACCCACACCTCCCCCTTTCTCCACCCCCATACCCTTACTACCCCACGGATAACATGTCACGGTATTATATATAGTCCCTACGTAAAGATGATTCATGCGGTGCGCGTACGGCTGCATTTTCGAATTTTCGATAGGGGATCGATTTTATGGGATTTTTGGAAAATGGTCGCATGCAAATGCATCGATGCATCATTTTTGCTATTGTGCCGAATATATCGTCGCGTTAGTTACGGATGGCAAAAAGTAAGATTATTTATCAAGATTTTTTGGAGGGATTAGTAAAAATTTGATTTTTCCGAAGTTTTGAATAATCCAAATCCACTTTTGTCAAGGATAAGGCGTGATTCTTCAAGAATGGAAATTCATACAGACTTTATGCAGTCCCTTCTAATTGTACGGATCTGACGTTGGAAGGATGGTAAGTGTATGGGTGACTATACAAATAGGGGTGGTCAGTATGCAGGACATTAGACAAATGCACCTTTTTGAGGGAGTGAGATGCAACTTGGGTGCAGCCGGGTGCATTTTGAACTACCAAGTGGTCAGTCGCGAGGACAGCTGCCATTTTTCGGAATCTACCTTTTACGTATGGAGGGTGTCTAAAAGGGGGTGCGGGTCTGAGTCCAGCCGGGAGCTAGGTATAAAATTACACGGTAGGAACGAGCATTGACCATTTTAAAAGATCCTGAAGAAACCGAAATATAGAAGAAAATTTTTGGAAAATCTATAAGCTCAAATTTGCAATAAATGAAAAAAATGGACACGACTTTCTTGGGGAATTTCGAGACCACAGGACACGCAGTAGTTTTGTCAACATCAGGTATTCCTTAAAGTCAATTATTCTCACGACTACACGTGTTTGCCTCATTCACCCCAATTTACTCTTTTTTTTTTCTCTCTTTTAAACCTCTAAGCATCACTAAAGACTTTTGATTCTCAGTTTCTCGAAGCTGCGAAGGCACGATTATTGAACAGCTTTTACCTGAAGGAACGTTTTTCATTTTTTTCTTCCATTAATTTTTTTAAGTAGCTAGTAGTTAGCATATGTGTAAAGTTATGATTATGCGCGCCCGCGAGTTTCCACAATCGGGACGCACAATTTATTTCACGGTCTCATAAAATTTTCTTTATTTATTTCTCATCTTCTTTTTTTCTTTTTTAATATATTTCCCGTCACTTTAACGCAGGTAGAGTTTCGACTAGATATTATTACGGTTTAATTTTTTCTGATTAGTTAACATACGTGAGTATATGTATATGACTATTTATAATATGTTTATCTGCATGTTCTCTGTACGTGTAACGGTACTTGCGTGCATCCCGTGTAATTAGTTTATAGTGCGTAAAAAAAAATACAATTTTTGTTAAATTTCCAAATTATTCAGTTTACGCGTTAATAATAAAAATACGTAAAATAGAAAAAAAAAGAATTTTTATTAAAAAATTATGATCAAAATTTTGAACGATTTGCGAGGTAGATAGATATTGTTATTAACGGGCGACCTAACTTGTTTTTTTTTTTTTTTTTTGGATATGGCGATGCGACGTTGCGTCATCGCTACCTGCAGTTATTAATTAGTATATGTATAATAGTTTTTTTAACACATCTTTTTTTTCTCTCTCTTCATCTCATTTATACTATTTAATGCGTTGGCTGTGTATTTGATTGTACTTTTGTTGCGGGTTATACTGTGTCCACCCTGAGTTTGTTGGTTTATTATTTGTTAGAATATATTTTTTGCCTTCCACGATTTTTACTTCGTTATATTTTATTTTATTTTTTTTCACTTCATCCCTGTCCATTTTTAGTCCTCCCCTTGACCCTCTCTCCGTCAACAATGTCTATAGTACCTCCTGACAGTAAAACTAGTTCGCAAACCTAACGGCCACAAATTGGCATCGCGCACCGGCCATCTCTTCTTTTTTTTTTTTCTTTTGGCAACCATGACAAAATAATGTTGATTTCTTTGGTTTGTCTTTCTTCTGCGCGGGCCAATTTTGAAATTCAGGCCGTTTCGATTTTTAGTAATAATTTTTTAAAAATTCCCGCCGTCATGGTTGCCGTTCGAGAACCGTTTGTTCACTCTAGTGACGTCACGGACATCTAAGCCTACCGATAGACACGTCATCGTTCGTCTAAGTCCATCTAATTATCGACTTTGTTTTAATTATACTAAAGGTATTGACTAGAGAAAAAACTAGAAAAAACGATAAAATTATATTTTTTTTTTAAAGTTAATGTGGCGTATCAATACTGTAAATATGTACTATACACGTACCAGTCGATTGGCTGATCTTGCGTTGAAAAAGATAAATATCGATTTCCATGATTTTCAAAAATTTTTGTTAATTATACTAGAACAATGGTGTATGTTGTATCAACTTTGTGGGTGAGTGAAAATGTATTTTTTTTTATATTGCAAAATTGCAATAAAAAATAGTAACGCAAGATCAGAAAATCACGAATGGTTCTTAATGATTTAATCGATTGATTGATCAATGATGAAAATATAATTAACGAAACGTACGTATGTATCTATTTACTCCTTAAGCATGGCCGTCGATCAATCTCCCTGGTACCCTACGCATTTAAAATAGGAACTTTGTCGATCACCCGTTCGTATCAATAAGTTACGATTATTATTATTTACAATATAACATCACGATTAGAATTATACTTATAACAACGTGGCTTCTAAACGCGGAGCCGCGATGAAGTCGATCGAAGGCCATGTTCAAGGAACACGGGCATTAGAAGTGTTCAGAAACGCAGATTAAAATGGAATGCCAAAAATAATATAAAAAAAAAAAAAATGAAGAATGTCATTAACAAAATTAATCTAAGATAGATGACCGCGAGTCAGCGGTCACGCGGAGAGTGTATTATAAAATTGTTTCGATCTTATTAAAAAAATATCATCTTGCGCCAATATACGTCGGGTCGCTTTAAACTATTTTGATTTTTTTTGTCTATCATTTTTGTCTCTCACCATCATCATCATAATCATCATCATAGTTCGCAATATTATTCTTTTGAATTTCACACTCTCTCACTCTACCTCACTCGCATTCCTAGGAACCAAAACCCACGTGCTTAGTGATTTTTACCTAATAAATCCCAGTTTAACCTGCCTGCCATTTTAATCTTGAGAATCCTGCGCGTTCTTTGCTTTCGCATTTCGTATTTCGCGGCAATTGAATAGCCAGCCAATGGCAGCCGAGAACGTCGAAGAGAAGCGGGTTCAGGCGGGACTCAGTGTAAAGGACGCAGTCAAGGGGCCGTTTATGCGCGATTTAACAGGCAAATAAATGAGAGCCGGCGCGAAGCGTCTCTCCGAGCTTGATTCTTCGCCGGGCGTCGTTAGGTCGCACTCCTCTATAAGGAACGGCTGCATTACCGTCCTGTCGGGATTCGAATTCATGTCCTGCGGCATCGCGTAACTGGCTGGCACCTTGTGCTTGTTGGCGACGTCTTTGAGAGTCTTGCTCAGTTCCGTTATCACGCTATCGGTAGGATCCCCGAGGGTCTTGTGATCCTTCCTGATGTGCTTCTTGATTCTATTGAGGTTGGCAGTGGCGTAGCCACACTGGGCGCACTTGTAGGCGCCCTGAGGTGTCACCTGGACCGCGGGTTCCTCACTTTTTTGTTTAACCTCCAAACTTGACGACGTCTGAGGACTACTCTGCCGACGCTCCTCCTTCTGATCCTGATCCTTCGTTTCAACTTGATGCTTATCGACGCTTACTTCAGGCCTGATGTTGTTCAGCGTCGGCGGTTGGAATTGCGTGAGCAGTCCAGGAAACTGATGTTGAGTCAGGAGATGGTGGTGCAGGAGTTCAGGCTGTGGAAATCCCTGGGAGCAAATCGGACATTGGAGTCCCCTGTCGTTGTCCAGGCCAGTTCCGCCCTGAGGACTCACGTGAGACCTTTCGTGAAGGAACAAAAATGGCAGCACCGTCGTCGTGAAGTTGCAGTAGGAACACCTGTAGCTCTTGAGTTGCTGATCCTCGGAACCGGTACCAAATAAGTTGGACAGTACCTGATTGCCAAGACCAGTGTAATCGGTAGATTTAACGTGCTGACCCAGTTCCAGGCCGTTCGGTATTTTTAGGCTAGAATTCTGATGCGCAGACCTCGAAGGTCCTGCCGACCTATTGTTACTGCTGCTGCTGCTCCCACCCCGTGGTGCCGATTGGTACTGTTGTTCCAATTCACGCCATTTGTCCACCCCTGCCTTGCCATGATCTCCCAGCAGATGAGCCTTCAGCCATTTCGTACTCCTAAATCTTCTGCTGCATATCGGACATACTTCGGTGAAGTGGGTGAAGTATCTGTGACTCAGGTCGCCTAACTGTTCGGGTTTCAAGGCCGAGTCTTCGCTATTCGAGGACTCGTAGGATTCTTGCTTCGTCGAACCGGAAGTGCCCTCTTCGACGATACCGTGCGTGTTGTGCTTGTGAACCCTGAGGAAGTACTTGCTGCACAGTTCCTTGTTACATATATTGCATATGACGCCACCGATCTGGGCCCCATTTTCAATTTCAATCCCGTGCATCCTCTGCATGTGAGTCTTCATGAAGTACTTGTTGCACAACTCCTTATTGCATATCTCACAGTAGCTGGACGTTGGCGTCATGGACACGGACGCCTTGCGCTCGGTCTGCGCCGCTGGCGCCGACGTCGGCGTAGTAGTTACAGGAATCGGCACCGCCTGGGGAAGCGGTGTCGTCGCCGGTGTACAAATCTGATTTTGATTCTGATGTTCCTCGCTGATGTGCTTCCTCAATAGATCATGATTGAGGTATTCCTTGTCGCAGACGGTGCAGTTGACGGTACCGCCCATAGGTGTCGGCGGCTTCTCTGTCACCGGACACGGTGACGTTGGCTCCTCGATGATGGCGCCGTGATCGCTGGTCATGTGAGTCCTGAGAGCCAACCGGGTCTCAAATTCTTTTCCACAGACTGCACAGGGTGCACCGCGACTAGATTCCAAACCGTTCAGTTGCAGGATCATTGTCTGGAGCTTCTGAAGGTCTTCGGAAATGGAGTCAGGTCGCTGATCCGTTATCTCGACCTCGTAGTCCTGCTTGGGTGACCTTTGCTCTTCGATCTCGTGCATCTTCTGTCTATGCGCCTGATGCAATCCATTGGTCTGAAATCTCAGTCCGCAGGGCTTGCACTCGTGCTCCTCGCCAGGTCTATCACTGGACTCTGAACTGTTCCCGGTCGTCTCGGTCACGATCAGGTTCAGCGGACTGGTTTGCACCTGGTGCCAGCTCGCGGCCGCCCCAGGGTTGCTGGGTGACTTCTCGCTGTCCTGGATGTAGATACCATGGCGCTTCATCTTGTGCGTCCTCAGGAAGTACTTGTTACAATATTCCTTGCAGCAGATCTCGCAGAAGGCATCAGGATTTATAACACCCAGTCTACGTAGACGGTCTGCGTTGAAACCTGAATCCCTAGCCTGCTGAATCGACTGCGGCGACAGGTGCCTGGGTGCCGGCATGAAGCTCGTGTCTTCCTGCTCCACGCCGAACTCCTGCTTGAAAAGAGCTTCCATAGCTCCTGGGCTCAGACTGTGATAACTCTGGTCCCGGTCATCTTCGACAGATGGCGGCTGCATCGGCTGATTCTCACCAGGCTCACTGTTCTCCGAATGAACCTTTTGCTTGTGCTTCCTCACGGACTCCTCGTTCTTGAACCTCTTCTGACAGACGTCGCAGGAGGCGCTGGGCGTCGGTATGCACGGCGGCGGCGGCGGCGGTACCGCTGCCACGTCTAACCTCTGAATCTGTTCCATCTTGATGTTACCAGGAGTGAACGTGCCACCGTAAACCGGTGGACCAAGATTGGATTCTGTGGCTGGCTGACCTGGCGAGTCCACGTAGATGCCGTGCTTGTTCGCTTTGTGTGTCTTCAGGAAGTACTTGTTGCAGAACTCCTTGTTGCAGAGGTCGCAGTAGGCGTCCGGATTGAATATTCGTACTGGGGCTGGACCTATGGGTGGTCTCGATATCTGGCTCGAGTCCGGTAGCGGGAAACCAGGTAGAGGAAGATACTGCGCCAGGGCACCGGGAAACGGTAGACTCTGCAGATGATTTGGTATCGTGCTCACGGGCGCCACTGTATTGCCGACTGTCCAGTCTTCGTTCTGTACCTGAACTTGACCCGGTGGCTGACCTTGAACTTGGCCCGATAACCAAGATGCTGCGAAACTCTTTATACTGAGTCCCGACAGATTGACAGGACTCTCGGACTGCTCCTGGCTCGGCTCTAATTTTACCTGCACTTGGTCTCGCGACTGTACATAGTGCTCGCTATCTATATGCTGATTCAAAGTTTCCTTGTTATCGAAAAATTGACTACAATATTGGCAGCGGAATTCGTTATTCAGGTTCTCGTCCTTGCTCGTTACTCGATGATCACCGGTGACCGAGTCCTGGGGAGAACGACGCTGCTGCTTACCTTCCCGCTCAGCCTCGACGTCCTCGTCGACGTCCGCCTCGTCGTCGTCGCCGCCGTCCTCGGACTCCGCTCGTTCACCGGTCATCAGCGACACCGGGAACCTCACCGGGGTCGTCTGTTTCCGGCGCTTCTTCGGACCGGTGCTGTCCAGGTCGCCGTGGAGACGCTTCCTGGCGTCTCGCTCTTCTCCACTCGAACCGTCGCTGTCCAGCTCGCCAGGATCAGGCAGGATCGCACCGCGCGATAGTGTGGACGTCATTCTGGGATCCTTTGTCCTTATTAGTTCAAGATCCTGCCCCTGCTCCTCTGCTCCTCCTTAGGTCCTTGATCTCTGCCGATTACAAGGTAATAAGAATTTTTAGGACCCGACTTCAGAGACTGGTACCCTTGTTAGGAATTGATGTTAAAAATTAATTTTTCGTTTGGTATTAATTAAATTGCATAAATCAGAATATCGTTTTCTTAGTCCACCCTGTACATATGTATAAGCATGAGTACGGTCGTATAACGTCTGGGATGTGCTGTGACTTTATGGTGTTATGGTTTATTTAGGGGATCACGAGCTTCATGAATTTTTATATCTAGAACCAGGCACATTTCTCCCGTAGAAATTTCCTGAACTTCTTGTCTTTGCTTCCCTTTTTTTTTTTTCTTCTTATTTGTCGTTACGATTCCGTAAACAGGATTAATACTGTTGGTTCATTATATCCCGAGAGTGTTATCCATCTTCTCGGAATTTCTTACAGGGAAAAATGGGACGGACGTTAATTCACAAACTTGGGGATGAGGGTCGGAAATTAATTGTACGTAAAAAGTATTTGTTGTAGGAAAAAACTTTTTTTTTTTTCAAATCCGCATTAATTTTCACGATATCAAATAGTCGGAACGAGTTTTTCAAATACATGAAGAAAAAAAAACGGGAAAATTTTCAAACTTGTTTTCCAAGTCCCGTTAGAATTTAGGCTTACGGAAAATATAATTCGCACGAGGAATTTGCAAATCCCATGAGCCATGTGTGTAATGTGGATCCCATAAGCGATGGAAATGTCATTGTCCAGGCTGCAACCTGATACTAAATTAATGAACGTCATAGTGGATGACGTATAAGGTGCATACAGCTGCATAAGAGGATATGCATTATCCCTAAGGATTCTAACCTAACCTGATCGTACATAGGGACTAATTCTAATACATAGTAGGGGAGGAACTTAATTCGGCGGCCCGAGCATTAATTTGGAATCTTATAATGATTTGGCCGGGCGAAAATGCGGGGTGGTTGTCTGTCAGGGGTGGCTAACGAGTCTTGGGGCTCTGTGGCACTATAGAATCCAGAGAAAGAAGAGGGCGCTGAAAATATAACTAGAAAGATAGAGGGTGCGCGAGGGTTGAAAAGTGTGTCCTGATGGCGATGCTGCTGGTGGTTGTAAGGATGTCAGGGGGTGGTGGTGGAAAGAAAAACGAAAGTTGGCAAACAACCCTCGGACGCCCGAGGGACGTTAGTTCAGAAAAGGGGACTCAGGGGTGGAGATAGGTTGGAGGCGCTTCTTGAAGGGGGGTGACACATGACTCATTTTCATGTCTATACGCCCCCGCCTTTTCACCGATACGATTTCGGAAATATTACGGATGTACATACGTCCCCCTCAAATATTAACCGCGGCTTAATTACACATTAATAATTAATGGCTGATGGACGGCCAGTAGAGGGGATGGCTGCACCACGTCATACAGCGAACCATAAACATTTTTGCTGGATACGGGGGTGTTGCTAGGTTGGCAACTCTCGCAAAAGTTTTCCGGGATCAATCGATACGGGTGGAAATGTGTAATTGGGGAAAAATCGGAAAATTTGTCTTTTTCCTTCCTACCGATGATTCACTCGAGTTACGTGAATTTTCAAAAAAAAAATTTCCTAGAAAAAATTCGATCTGCATTTCTTCATATATATCTGTCGTCATACTTCTGTAATCCGAGTTATCCAATTTTTCTCGTGGTAGAAAAGGAAAAAGATGTTATTTCTGAAATAAATGACAAACCTCGCGGGAGAAATGACTGGAATAGGTAAAAAGAGAATGGCACCAAACGAGGAGTGTGAGAAAAAGTCGAAAGAGATAAAACGACGTCCTGCGAGGAGGATGGAGAGAGAGAGAGAGAAAAAAATGTGACGATAAATTCGAATCAAGTATTTTGACGTCGTGTGTCACGTGACAGGGACGGGGGAGGGAGAGGAAGGGTGGGTTGACATATTTGATTCTGGCCTCATTATCGCATAAAAAATGTGGCGCTGTCACAGTGGCGATGTAAACGCGTGAATCTGACCCCGAGGTCATCCTTATATCCCCACCCCTGACAATTTTACTCTGACACGTGATTCATCCTGATACCCCTCTGCTTTTCTTATTGTCTCTTGAAAATTACATTTATTACTATTAATCGTCAATTAATCATTATCAGGTAAAAAAATAATTTTCTTATTTTCCCTCACAATTTATTGAAGTCGGAATAATTTATGGCAGGAATAAAATTGCACGTCTCCCTACTGCATGGGGGGACAGTGATAAAAAATAGAAAGAAAAAAAAACCATAAGAACAGTCATTGAAAATATCAGTAGCAGCGCACGCTATTCGAGGCTGTCGCTGCAATGAAATGAATAAAAATAATTATTTTAGACTCTTTTTTATATATATATATGCGATGAACGATAAAATTGGTATATTTTTGAGAACGAGTATATTTGAACAATATTTAAAATTTACAGAGCATTTCAAAAAGTCTATTGAAACACTATCGGTAAACACATAACAGACATAGTTCCCCCTATTGCATGACAGGTATATCAACCCCATAAAAATAAACCACGCAACCCTTACAGGTTCGTCTACTGTCAAGGGTAACATAATGCGACAACCCTTTCTCCTTAAGTTTCGTAAGTGAGAAATAAAAAGGAAAATAAAATTCAATCAAAGATTATGAAATTATTAATTTTTTTTTTTGTTTTCTATGCAAATAAAGTGGCTAAGATAATTTTACCGTTCATCCCTTTGACGAAAAGTGTATAAAAAGTAAATAAAAAGAATTCAGCTTACCCTCCTACTCAATGACGATTCTTCGATTGGCATCGATAAGACAATAACCACGCACACAGCACGGATCCATTGAATAAAATAAAAAAAAAATGATCAGCGCTCCCCTGATAACGAAACTATCGCAACCCCATAACATCCGCAGCATCATTGGTAACATTCACGCACCCCACAAGGAAACACAGTAACGGGTTGCACGTTCGTGATAAGAGAGTCACCCCTGTGATGATCATCATTGGCTGTAGGATATCGCTTAGACATTTTCAACCCCCCTCGTTATTCGAATTTAAAATGAAAAAGTCACTTGGCACACGGTAACACTTAAAAGGGGTACAGTCGACGTAGAAAATTTTGAGAGTTGCAGTTTTCTAATAAAAATAACAAGGTGGTTCACATCGAGCATGCAGGTTTTCACAGGGGGTCGAACGAGCACGCGACTACGCGATGACAGTGCGTCGCGACGCTGCCGGTGGCGTCGCGCGTAAAACCGTCATCGAAATAGTGGACTGGGCGATGGGGCGAGGGGAGATGGAAGGACGCGGGGTAGAAAGAAGAAGAAGAAAAAAAAAAGGAAGAGAGACAGGAAAAGAGGAAAGGGCGTTAGTCGACACGTGGCACGAGTTAGGGGTTGGTTGCTGAGCCTCCGGTCAGATGTCACTGGTCAAACGGGAACGCCGATTGGTGGACAATGGTCAGTGCGCGGTCCGGCTCGTGTCTCGTAGGTCGAAGGGTAGGAGACCTTGCCTGTTCGAGGGTTCCTTGGACGTCCGCCAGGGGAGACTTGAAAATCGCACAGGGCTTCAAGCGCGGGGAATTGTCCTACCGAAGAATTCACAATCCCCACCGAAGGAGAAAGGACAAATTTTGTAAAAAAAAAAAAATGAAATTTATCGCCACTGTCTGTTGCAGAAATTTTTTTGACACTTTTCACTCGTTAAAAAAATTATTGTCTCGGGGCTCAAAAATTATATAGTCGAGCTGATTTATCGCACTGTCGAAATTGGGGGTGGATTAAATATTTTTTTTTGCAGTATTTTTGTTCGGATTTTCGGAATTTTAGTCCTTTCCCGTTTATTTCATCCCTTACGGACGCTGCTTTGCCCTAACGCGACTGCTCGCGGTCTGTCATGCCATTTCACTGTCACTGACAGTCAGACTCTATGAAAACTTACTGTTTCCCACTCCACCGCTCCCTACCTTCTCACAGACGGCTGCGTTAGCCCTTCGACATACCCCCACTCCCGGATTCTTACTTCCCACCCCATACGGGACCATGCAGTTTTACTGCGTTTTAGGGATAGATACGTTCGCGGGATTATACTCGAGGAACAGATGACGTCCGTAGCCGTCTGTCGGCTATTTTTCGATATTTCGACAATTCACAAGAACTTTTTCCTGTTTCCTTTTCTCTTTCAATCCGGCCCTTATTTCAGGGACGATTAAGACTCATTCTTTGATTCTGGTACTTATTAGAGTATTAACATTAACGCTCAAGAGCTACGAATTAATCCAATTATTTTCTACGGATTTATCATTTCCACCAGCATCCTTATTTTTGATTTTCCTAACCTCTTCGAGCCAATTTTTTTTATACCTGTACATCGTTTTCTTTTTTTTTTCCCCCTTTATCTACGTGTGCACTCGCTCGACCGACCTGAGACGTCAGTATGAAAAAAAATTGCCGATTCGTCATAATAAGACTTCTCTATTTTTCAGAATCATTCAGAGCATCGAACAAAGCAATTAAATTAAAGCAATTAAAACAAAACTGTATGAAGAAAGTTAAAAAAAATATTTATAGATAGGTAAAAATTTTGTTAATAAGCATATAGAAATCAATAGATAAATGAAATCGAGGAAAAAACAATTTATATGTATAGATGTGTCTATAGAGTCACCCCGAGATATGCAGCAATCGACAGTCTCGTGAGAAGGGTCTGACGAAAATTCCAGGTTGTCCATTCAGACTTTTACGTGCCCCCCGCCCTCACCTCCCGGCTTCTCCAGCTCCTCCGTTCATCCCTTCCGTATTTCGTAATAATAGCTCCAAGAATATTCGTTTGTCAGAAGTCGACAAAAAAAAAAAATAAACACCGTAAGTATCTACATCAATTTTTTTGTTTCCACAAAATAATCAAAGTAATACTATGCTTAAATCAATCAATGTAAACCAATATACCACTGTCAGATTTCCTAATACACTGACACATTTATTACGTATGGATATACGTAATAATGTTTAGTCGTTCTTGAACTTCTTATCAAAGTATAAGGGTCGTAAGAGGAAAGCGCAATTTACGAACCAATAGAAAATAAAGTACCGTCCACCAAAAAGTGGTGGAGGAAATAATAAAAAAATGAAAGTTTGTCAAGGGAGAGAAACAGAAAAAAAATTCTACACGATCCATATTCAATTCCATCTGTAATAGCCGCTACGAAATTTATCCAAATATTCTTCTTCTATATCGGCAGGAATTCGGTCCGCGAAACGATGAAAGGCCGGTGGAGTTATTATTCGAATTTCGGTCCGGTATAGAAATTGGATTACGCGAGGGTTCGAAAACAGGGGTAGGTACCAGACTACCACCACTATGGCTAGTGCGATGACGATCTACCACTACAACCCCCGGATACCAAGCAGCGGATAGTCAGTACTAAGGGTGATAGAAACTTTTGGGCATAAAGGTGCCGGCTGAGAATCGAAGGGGTGGGGAGGGTGAATGCCAAGTAAATGGAATGACGAGAGGGTGGAGAATTATCCAAGGGGGTAACACAAACGCGGATCGCGCAACGTTTGACAGATTTTCCAAAAATATCGGTAAATACGCCCGTATGTCTCGTTTTTCCCGGATTTACCAAAAATTTTCCAAAACTCGACAAAGGCAACCCCAAAATGCAATGCACCCGCTCCCAACGAATCCTAAGGGTAGTTCCCGTTTGCCTATATAGATATATGTCTTTGGTTATGACGCTGGTATGTACGCGTGTGCGAGTTGCTTATGGCAAAAGGGGTGAATAGGACACAAACATGTTGTCCCTTTCGAAGGGTCGGCAGTTCGCGTCAGACGTTGGAATAAGGGTTGCTTCTGGGATTATTGCAGTAAGAATATATTAAGTAAAACGTCCACCCCCGCACAGTGAAACAAAAGTGCGCCATGTTGTCCACGACGATTTGTGACGTATCGCGCAGACAATAGGAAATAATGACGAGTAAACAGATTTATTTTTATTCCTTTTTTTTTTATCCTAGGGGTGGATTTTTTTTTTCATTCGTTTCTTTTCTTCGCACGTAACTCGGCGATTAGAATCTCGTGGATTCCAATCAGCGTCACGAATTGGACTGTTGGAAAATAACGAGAATTTATTATTCCTCGATATTTTTTTTTTTTTTTTTGAAAAATATTATCGTTATCAGTAATGAGATCTGAAATTTTCAAAATTACACAAAATCTTGCAAAGACGTGGAATTTTAGTTTTTACGTTTTACGCGAGATTTTGATGTTTTCTTTTTTAAATGTTCGCTTCTTCGTATCTTCGATCGAATTTTTTTTTTTTTGTTATAGAAAAAAACTGTAATTAATGGTCTCGCAGTCTCAGCCCTTATTATTAGGGTTGAATTTCATTCCACGAATAGCGCTATTCCGGTCGCTCGAGTTCGACCGCTCATAACAAAATACCGTCGCCTCCTCGATATTATAGCGGCGAGAGGTGGAGTCGAGGTGGGTGGACGGGTGGTTTAGTAGGGCTCGGGCAGCCATGAGGGTTGTCCGCATGGAAGCGGTCGAGGGTGGCGGATCGCCGGATTGCCGTAGAAATAGAAACAGACCGGCATAGCCAAGGGAAACAAAGAGACCCGGCAAATGAAATGAAAACGTCGAACGAGCCTTGGCTGAAACTTCGTAATTTCGTAGATTTACGATCTAATGTGTGCGTGCGTGAGGGTGCGTGTGTTACCGCATATGTGTTCAAATGTGTATTCAACTATCTCCACATATCCATTTACACGTATCAATTGCGATGATCGTGGAAATCAAATTTCAAGAGTATTATGCACCTATGAAAAAATTGTAAAAAACCTGCCAGAGCCAAAAAATGTTTTTTTTTGTAAAACGACCAATATCTTTAAATAAAACTCATCTTAAGAAGTCAATAAATTAAACGAGTCACATCTCGATCATTTATTTTTATCAGTATTATCGGTCTTATCTCGAATCACCAGTCACGTATTTTCAGATATATTTTTTGGCAATTCGTAAACTACGAGTACGTCGTTCGTAATGACTCATTATATATTTTCGACGAAATTACTATCATTTTAGTTTCACGAGACAAATTCACGATAACGAATACCATTGTGGGTTCGCAAAGCTGCAATTTTTTGTTGACTGATGACCGAAAAATGTGTTGCGCGGAGCAATTGCAAAGAGCATTTAAAGCAGTCGTGATTTTTTTTTGGTTTATTTACACAATTAACGAATTAAATCTCTTCGTGCGTAATCATAGCATTCGTTATTTATGACATTATAGATAATCATCTGAAACAATCAGTGTCGTATCTTTATTCCACAATTTTATTCTATTTCCACCGATAATCATCCCATTATTCTCATTCCTGTCTGACACGTAATTGTCGTCACGCGCAATTCCATTTGTTAGACAGTATCGACACCAGAGGCTACACGGAGAAAGGAAAGCTGCCAACTTTTTCGTACCACCTGTTACGCCGAGTAGGGCGAGGAATAAAAATGCCGATAAAGCGGATATGCACTTCTGAGCTGCACTTTTATTGCACTTTTATCCAATGCGAAGTAACTTCAAAGTCTCGTTGCACTTTAGTGAGAACTCTATACACCGTTATTCGAGCAACTACGAAAATTCCTCTAAAAATTCATTGATACGAATAAAATAGGTAATTTCAAGAGGTTATTATTATTATTATATTAAAATTAAAAAAAAAATTTTTTTTTACATGATTTTACGAATATTCCTTCGCTTATCGCTGGTCTCCCGTACAGATTTATTATTAACGGTATTAGAAACCTGATTAGACGTTAGACGCTGTGGAATTTCAGGGGACATAAATTATATTTGAAATTCCAAACGAGACCATGCTAGATTCTTTGAAATATTCACACGTCAATTACCGTGACAGTTGGAAAGTAGCCAACTGACTGAAATACAATAAGAGTCCGACAATTTGAGCAGCACAACAGCTGGCTATACCAGGAATTTAACCAACCTACGGAATTTCATATTTCGATCCAATTTACGTCTGTCACTAATTGTTTGTCAATTCCTCTTGTATTCGCAGGACAATTACTTACTGACAATCAACATAGCACAACGGAGTTACGGTCTCAATCGAAATCCCACGATACCAAAAGAAATAATAAAAAACACAAATCATCCATAAAATCCCATAAAAATATTTCAAGAATAATTAGAAACAAAAAAAACTCCGACAAACAATAGACACAAGCAATAACCCATATAGTCGATTAAACTAAAGTTCCTAATATACAATTCCATGCTTTCATATTAATTGCTTTCCAGCCGTTTCTCAATCAGCAAGAAAATCAAGAAAGACGGAGAAAAAAAGAAGTTACACCAACTTTTCGCGGGTCTCTGGGGTCCGCGAATTTATACGTGTGCAAAAACATACACGCACAAATTCATCCTAAAGCCTATACGTATTCACTCCAACCTCCCCGTCCTCCCTTCCAACCCCCATCGGCCCGTTTCCTTACTTTCTCTCATTCTCTCCCTCCCCTTCTCCCCCTCCTCCCAACATCCTCTCACTCACTTCTCTAAGGCTGCGTTTCCCTCCTTCTGTCTCTACTATGCCAGCACATCCACGCATGCACGCATATACCCGGTGGCCATGTGGAGTTCGGCAGAGGCCTATTGATCGAGCGACGCACTTCGGTGCCCGGCACACGCGCATAAGTCTTCCCGTAAACAAGACAAATATCATCATGCCAACCCTGTAAATTCACCCTCTGAGCTCGTCGCTCTTGCGAGCAATACCAGTACCAACCACCACCACCACCATAACCACCACTAATATCACGGTACCAGTACCAATGCTGCTGGCAATGCTATGGTCATCACCATCACCACCATCACCACCATCCAACCGACCACTACTACCACTACTGTAAGAATTCTTGAAGCCTGGGCTGCCAACCACCTCAATCTGACCTACGCCTACTACCCCTGAACCACTCAACGACCACCTACGCTTCACGTTTGAAACTATAGCAACGCGGATTCAGCATCGAATTTCAATCATACTGTACTGTAGGCTCTCTATCTCTCTCTCTCTCTCTTTCGTAGTTTCTTGGGTATCTATTCCCGCTTGTTCACTCTCTCTCTCTCTCTCTCTCTCTCTCTCTCTCTCTCTCTCTCTCTCTCTCTCTCTCTCTCTCTCTCTCTC
>JARQTC010000722.1:237442-264744 GCA_030142495.1 Cephus runcator
TCTCTCTCTCTCTCTCTCTCTCTCTCTCTCTCTCTCTCTCTCTCTCTCTCTCTCTCTCTCTCTCTCTCTCTCTCTGTGAACACTGTTGGCACGTGCTCCCTGGGGCAATTTTCAGAATGAAATTTCTCTGTGTGCTTTGGTTTAGTTTTTTTTTTTTAAGACTGCCTGATGACAGCACCACGTGATTGAAGGTATATCGATACTCGTGACGTCATGGTGGGAGATTCGTTTTTTAATTTGATTCCTGCACGAAAATTTCGTCACGATTATTGACGTTTTCATTATTGAACCATCGGACGTCATGCAGGATCCTTATCTTTGATTTACTGATAATTCATAATACATATATTGAATTTCCTTCTATGGGCTTCTATGAGCTTAATCTGTGTGAAAAAAGAAGTGTCTCCTGATGCGAAAGCATGCGTATTATACTTTTATAACTATACGTCTGTTTTCTTTATCGCATCGGTGCTACGAATAAATATTTTATTAAGTAATTCAGGGAAAAACTATTTGGACCGGCACGGTGTTATCTGGCGTTTGTCACGTTGCATCGAATGATGGATCCATTGAAAGACAAAGTTGGGTGATCGAAGCGAAAAGGGAAAAAATGAAAATAGTGATGGAGATACAAGCGAGGAAAAACAGAGATAAAGAAGTAAGAAAGAGGCGTCGTGACGCCCGGCGTCGCGCTGTTGGCAGGATCAATTAAAAATGAGGGGATCGATGAAAAATAAATGTCCCCAAGTTTCTTTCTTGGGGTAGAGGGGCGTGAGAGCCAGGGGGAGTGTATTCTGAGAAAATCCCTAGGCCGGCTACCCGAGCGAGGGCGAAAGTGATAGTGAGCGAGAAGAAGCGAGAGTGAGTGAGCGCGCGAGCGAGCGAGCGAGAGGGCTGCCACGCCCTTAAGGAGGAAAAAAAGAAAGAAAAAAAAATACATTCCCTACTTCTTCTCTCCCGTTTCGCGTCCCGGTGCCGGATTCCTCCCTTCGTGCCGAATTTATTTGCTGTCCTCCTCGAAAAATCGTTACCAAATTAATTTCATTCGGCCAGCACCGCGATAAACCTCCCTTATTAAAGTTCAACGTCCCGGGGCTCGATCTTACCCGAAGGGAGGCGAATTCGGATATTCCGCCCTTTTCCCTTTTTTTTTTTTTCCTTCGCTGTCATGATTTTTTCTTTGCTCTCGATTTTATCAGGTCTCTACTCGCTTGCGCTATTCTTTTTTTTTGTCGTCCCTATTTACCCTTTTTTTTATTTTCGTTGCATATGCATGCATTTTTCTATCGTTACACGTCGTTACGAATCACGCGAGGGGAAGAAATTGGAAAATCAAATTCACGCGTGGAAACGGAAACGCAGCGAATTAATTCACTCTCGCCCGTCGTGCCGGTCATTTGCGCAGCCTTGCGTGGAAAACTTTAGAGGGAGAAATTGATTCGAGCACCATGTAAGTCAGTGACTTGAGGGTGACTGTAAATTGTGGAACACAGAGGTTGTTCAAATTTCGGAACACACTGTATTTCAGCATTTTCCGAACATAGCACATAATTTTATTTAATCTCTTAATGATCTATCCCTATAATTAATTACACCCAGCATGAATCGTAATGTTAGAAAATTATAAAAATTTTGAAAAATTAAAATATTTCCAAAATTTGTATCCTAACTCTTAATACCGAGTGTCACTACACGTGCAGGACTTGTTTAAAAAAATTGTATGCCAAGTTCACAGTGCTACTGAACCATTCTTTTCGAACGTGCAGAGCAGCATGAGAAGGTGCAGTTTTGTATGCATCAGGTGCATCGTGACCAACCGTAGGGGAAGTTCGGGAAAGGGTGATGGGCTCGAATCGCCATCGGGGTGGAAGGAAGGCAAACGCGAACGTGATGGGGTAAGACGGGAGGATCTGCGCAACGCGCCTTCGTCAGATGAACCACGTGTCGTATTCACATGCAAAAGACGGCTCTGGCCTCAGCTCGGCCCTTTAGTTCTGCCCTCAATGGGGAACGGTGCAGTCTCGTTCTCCAACGGTTCAGGGTCGCCATTAAATTTTTATTATTTTACGCATCGACACGCGCACAGACGTGGCCACCCGGTACACGCACGCGACGTACTGACACACGCACTGAAGCATCACGCTTGACACGCACACGACGTCATTAAAGAATCATTAAAAGTATAAGGGGAATATGTAAAATTTCACTGACGAATTCTTTTTTCTTTCTCTTTTAATTTTTTATTTAGTTTTATTTTTATTTAATCAAAAGTTTACACATTTTTTTTTATTATGGTACTCTTTCGAAGGTGTGAATATCGGAGGAGATCAATGGAGATTATTGTTCGTATCGCTTTTGGGTATTTTGGAATGCTTGATTTTTTGAGTTCGGTCGTTTTAGATATTTTCGTTTAATTTATTTTTTTTTAACGATGGTTCACTTGATTCTTATATCAGGCAATTTTACTCGTTTTTTGTTATTGAGGTACATTTTGAATTTTAGTTTATGGATAAAATCGAAAGTTATGTCCAGTGAAGATATATAGAAGAGTTAATAATAAACGATAATGACGTTATTAATTATTCTGTTGGCTCAACTGGTTCATGTATAACCTGTATACGATTTTCCCCCGAAATTCTCGAAAAGTTTGGTACTAGTGATCAGTTCGATTTCACATCAGAGTATTTCCAAAATATTTCCTTACCCATGGTGGCAAAACGGAATTGGAAAATAGTGAAAATATTTCAATGACAATTCACAGAAATAACGTATTCTTTGTGAATGAAATAATAATTTTCAAAATCCAAATACACTACGCGATTCTATAAATTACATAACCATAAAGAAAAAAAGGAGTACTACGAAATGTATTCACTAAAACTCATTTAAACCTCTGTTGCACAATATGTTACTGGAACTGTTAGAAGTGACACCACGACGTCATATAAAATTGTCAAAAAAAAAATATAACACTGGTGAACATAAAAAAAAAAGATTGCACTGCGTATTTCGGAAAATTTCCGAAAATCTCACAAAATAAATTCACACGCGATAACACCAAAGGATAATTTATATTTTTATATAAATTCACCACAGTTAGCGAAATACCGGGCAAAGAAAACAATAAAGAAATAAAATATTTAAATCGCGCACGCACAGAAAATAAATAAAAATTGAAAAAAAAAAACAGTAATCCTCGCGCGGAGCGCCACTACTTGCGTATTGCCACTTTATTAAATCGATCTTGCGCGCGTTCACGAAATTTTTGCGTTTTGCGTATATACATATGTAGTCGAATCACGTGTGTCGTGCCGCTAACGTGTAACAGTAGTAACACAAGGTAGCAGTACCGTATGAATAACAAGAGCGGGAAATAAGATCCAAAAAGGAGTGTAAGAATTTTTGAAAAAATTGCAAAATTTTTAGGCGTGTTCGTTCTTCTTCCAAAAGACAAATAAATAAGGAATAAATTCACGCGATACCACGATAAAGTAAAAGTATTGAAATTAGAAAAAAGAAATGCTGTTATGGTGATGTATTTTTAGAAGAAAAAAAATCCCACGCAATAAAGGGAAACACACAATTTACGACAAATTCCTTTTTGGCTACTTACAATTGTTTTGGCCATCATGCCACGATAGCGGCCATACTTGATATGAGAAAGTATCCCCACATTGTCCGCCAGTCCGTCCACTAATTCCCCGTGCACCCCTACGCCGATTGAACCACCCCTAAGTCACCCCTGGCGGCGCGTACCACCCCCACGAGCTTTGAAACCCAGGGGCGGATTGTATAGGGGTGAATTCAGGTCCTTGGAATTTTTTCTTCGTCTTACATCCCTTAATTCCTTTTACAGCTTTTTCTTCGAATTTGAATGCAAGTATTTTTCAAATTTCGGTATCTTGGCCAAGCTTTTATTTTCGTTTTTTATTATAATGAAAAAAAAGCTATCAAAAATTATAATGGTACGTAAATAATAATCATCAGTTACGTCGAGTTAAACAAATCAATTAAAAATATACTGAAATTTTTATATTTTTTATATTTTCAAAAAAATTACATTTCAATCAATGTACTATTGTCTTTTACATAGGATGAACTCTTTTTTTTCTTATAATGACGTTTCGACTATTTCTCGACGACTTATTAATAGACAGACCAATTCCGTTCGTGCTGAACTCACAGACGACTACAGTTCTATTTAGAATCCTATTGTAAATAAAAGTGTCCGACACCATACAAGGCTTATACAGCCACATAGAAACTTTCCCATGAGAATAGGAATTCACTGTCCTTCGGTAGAAATAGAGATATCGATCTGCTCCCTCCGCGAGTGTTTTCAGACACCTTGTCTAAGGACTGACTGAAATTCGACTGGTCGATCGACCGGAAGTGATTCAGACCGACAGGAAGTCCCGCATACATATATACAATATCAAAATACCATATCCCCATTAAGGCTGAATTTTTGTTCAAGTCCTTCAATGCTTGAAGCATTAATAACGAATCGAAAAATTACGAATTATAAATTTCAAAATTATTGTCAATTTGAGATAAGTAAAAAATCTATGTCATATTCTTCATCACAAAGTATATATATTTCCAAAATATAAAGTTTAATTAAAAATCCTCAATCCTCCCTAACCTAACCACGCTCTTATCCCATCATAAACACTAAGGACAGTCAAAGCGAGGATTGAAGAAAATAAACGAATAAAAATAAATTCAAGAAAATTTTTCAAAAAAAAAAAAATTCTGATGCCCAGGGACTTTCGAAGTTGCCACCCATCACTGTGTACCTCCCTTTATCAAACGATTCCTGTCTCCCATGGTGGAAACCAACTCACGCATCTCTTAGCCCTCGTATGTGTATACATGTAGGACGCACGTACGTGCGTAAGGATGAGGGAGGGAGGACCGGGAGGAGGGGGGGCTGCCATACCAACACACATCATCCAACGAATACAGTGATATCCCAAAAGGTAAAAGACGTAGCCCACCCTTATGGTAGTTCTAAACTATCCGCGCGGTTCTCCCAATTCGGTGGAGAAAGATAAAGAAGGAACGAGGGCTGAGAGTGAGAGTAAAAAAGATAGTAAGAAAAAGTGAAAGAGAGAGAGAGAGAGAGAGAGAGAAAGGAAAAGGAAGAGTGTCCCAAGAAGTAGTAGATTTTTACCCCAGTTCACAATCGACCCCACCACTGGTTGCCTCGCGGGCAGCTTGAGGGGTGAAAATTCGCGTAACGCCACGAAGTGGGGGTGGACTGAAAAGCACGCGGCCAGATGGCGCTTCAGTCTTTTCAAGGGCGGAGGGGTAGGAAGGACAGAATAGAGAAACGGTGGTGGAAGTGGTCACTTAGAATCTCCCCCCCCCCCCTCCCTCACCAACGATTCGGTAAGACGGTCCGAAGTTGGTCTTGTGTAGCCGCACTACCCCCTCCACGTGGACACGTTTCATCCCCCACCAGCCCCTCGAAATTTCATCCCTCCTTCGACTATTTCGAAGATACTGGCAACCCTCATCCTCCACCCTCTCACACCCCTCGGCCTTGTCGCCCCCCCCCCCTCCACCCACTATTTCTTGGATATACTTTAGGGCCGCAATGTCACCCCACTCCACGTAACGGCGCTACTGACCCCACCCCCTGACCCCTCAACCCCCCCCCCCCTCCCTCCCGCTACTGACAAATTAGTTTAGCCTAGCAGGACACAGGGCTATGCTTCTCGCTGATGACGGACTTCCTTTCTCGCACGGCTCACAGAGACCTTAGGTTACGTCCACAGGACGAAAATGATATTGCATAGAGAGAATTATTATTTTTTGGAGAAACCGCGAAGAGAAGTCACTTCTCTTGGGTTAAAGGGACGGGGAGTGGACGTCCTTTATATCTGAAGGAACAAGATCCTTTCACTTTTTCTCTTTCCCTTTTTATCCGCGTACACCTCGGAGACATTGGACCTTTGTCTTTTTTTTTTTTTCATTACCCAAGGCTATTAGTTTTTCGTTGGGGGGGGGGGGGAGATTTTGTAAATTCAATATACCACTCCAATTTTTTGGTAAGACAAGCTTTTAAAACTTCTTGCGTATGGCTACTTGGAAAATGAAAAAAAGTAATTTTACAAAAAAGAAATAGAAAAATTGTAAAGACTTTTTCGTTCTGATTGCTCTTATCTTCTGTATATGTTCACCGAGGACTTTTACGACTGTGGGATTTACGAGGAGGGGTCTCGGCCAAGTCATCCCTGCTGCAAGCTCATACAGTCCTGCCAATCCTACGTTAAGGCAAGTCCCGCGTCCCTCTCTCAACGAAAGGGTTGAGGGAAGCGTTAGAGAGGTGGTTAGTCTCGGTTTAATAGAAGGGTTCTAATCCTTTCTAAGGACCCTCCCACACTTCTGACACGCACTTGGTCCTGGTACATCGTCACGCAGATATATATGTGTACGTGTGGCGTATTATGAAATAGTACACGCACATACGTAAAACACAGAGAAAGATGCGTAGAAAGGGCGCACGCGCTCTACGACCCCTACAATCACCCCAATCAAATCGATTGAGGTATGAAGATGTCCCATTCCCATTTTACGAATTTATCCAAGAAGGGCTTCATTTTTTGAAATTCTTCCCCCGTAACGTAGTCGATGAATAATTAAGCCCGAGATAAGAATTACGAAACACCCTGTATACCTTATCCATAGTAGCACACGCTAGGCAGGTACAAGTGCATAAGAGATGGTAAGTGCAATTTTTATTCAGGGGTGGTTTTCTTTGATACAGTAGTACCGAAGTCGAATGCATGGACGATGAAAAAAAATCAGCCAATTTCGAATTTCATGAATTATTCATTGCACAGGTAGCAAGTTTGTCCCACGTGCAGTAGCTACGTATTTGATCAGTGTATGCATACGAGTGTCTTATGCATCGGCCGATGGGGTGGACTGACCGCTGCGTTACCCTTCTTTGCCGATACACGCACTCGTCACGCGACAGGGCTGAATTATCGATAAGGAATAATAATGCCGGCGCTGCAACGAAACCGGCAAATAAATGATATTATGTATCAAGCCGACAACTGTGTAAGCCAATAATTTTGGATCTGCGTGCCACCTGGAATATTTAAATTGATAGAAGGAATCGCGGCTGTTTCTGTTCCCATTGACTGGGCTGATGTTTTTTTTTCTCTCTTTCTGTTAGAATTCAGTGCACTATCAATAAATCTAGTGATAACAAATGTGTGACTTAACGTGTAATATGGTTAATTAGATAATTATTATGATTAATAAATATCATTTTTATTTTTATCGGGTTTTTTTATGCTGTTTATTGAAAAATAAAGAAATTGTTATTTTTGATACTTTCACCTGATAGCTATCGGAAGAGAGCCGAGGGTATCGTATGGCGGAGGACGTGCTGCTTGTTTCGAAAAATGGAAAGAAAATTCGCGCATAGCGTATTGGAAATTGTACGGGATGTAATTGCTTGTTGAACTTAATGTACAAGGCAGTGATAATACATTGTTGAAGCTTATGGAATATTTTAGTTATTAGAAATAAGATATTATCGAGGTAGTTTGACTTAATTTGTTTTCTGTGTAGAATCAATAAGCGCGAAACACGAAAGGGAGTAGAAATAAATCGAATTCCTATCGATGAATCGATGACGTAAAAATAGCTGCTTTATATGTGCCTTATTGTCAGCTATTGAGAATTCAATGTATATATCATTAGAGGCGCGTTAGACTCTCTGAATAGTATGAAATCAAAAATTATGTTTTTTCTTTTCAAAATTATCCCCGGTATGATATTTTTTTCAAAATATATATAGCAACTACATTTTTCGAATTATCACGAATGATCAGTGGCTATGATGAAACGTGTTTTCACAATGGCCAATGGATATATTCGGTGAGGAGCAGATGCGGTCGATGCATATTTAACAAAAAGTATCACACAAAGTTGGATCCCCAACAAAAAAAGAAAGTATAAAAAGTGGCTCTCTGAATTTCCTCGATACTTTTTTATATTTGACCTGGATTTCTTTTTCCTTTTTTTTTTTTGACGGGGGACATGACCAGGGGTGACCGTTTCCATTTTGGCTTTTTCGAAAGATGAAAAAAAAAAAAGGAAAAAAAGTACTAGCACGATGCACAAAAGGCAAGCGGCTAGGTAAAGTGAAACGTAATCGGTAGAACGTTTCCCCATCAATTCGATATTGTGCAATTTCGAACGGTCAGCGCGAGGGTCAGCACTCGAGAGAACAGCTGGACAATTGGCCTCCAATGCCAGTTACCAATTTGGTCCCTTGGGATTTACAAATTTTTGTCTTTTTTTTTTTGTTTCTCCTCTATTTCGGATTCATCCCCATATTTTCAGGATCGGTAACATGGACACGCGTGGTCAAGCGATTGTTCTTATCTTTGGTGTCCATTTCCAGTACGCATGGTTGGGTTCATGGAATAGGAGGAAAATACAAAAAATAACAATCCGGATACTGCGGGACAATTCGTTCGATCGTATCAATTGATCTTGCACAATTTTGTTGCTGTCGGGTAATAATGTGAATGGGAACTGATACTGATGAATTGCTGTAGGAGATTTTGAATTTCGAGATATATCACAGTGATGGAGGAATTATCACGTGCAACGTGTTCGTTATCTAAAACGCGAATTTATTATCTGAAATAAAATATTATCTCTTGGATCATTTTTATTCTATACCTTATTTATATTTACGTAAACAGGTGTTTTTTGGAGCACCCGCTGGATGTCATGTTTTAATTTAACTGATAGTCATTATAAATCTCCGAAAATATCTACAATAGAGAATTTAGCATCACTTTACCGACCGATGATAAGTTGCCACGTGTAAGTAAATTGGAATTCTGGTATTCAACAGCCAATTTTATTCTCGGAGAAGAAAACGTTCAAAGATTGATCAATACTTTTCATATTCACGGTAAATCTTAAAGTATCAAATAATTAACAACAATTTTGGTATTTTTTATAGTTTCCAAGAATGCACTGACAGAGATGAGTAGAATCTCAGCGGCGAGTCCGGAAGTAGAATTTTATGATCATCGCTTCCGGAGATAATGCAGATCCCGTCGTACCCGAGCTGCCTGCGATCGCGAACGTGCAGCTTGGCGGGCAGAGGAGGTTCTCCGCTACTAAACGCTGCTTCCCAAAGCAACCCTTCGAACGAGGTATCAAATATTACCTACATATTTTTTTTCTTTCCAATCCTAAGTTCGAGCGCACAGTGTAATCTCGGTAAGTTTAATATGACAAAAGCCAGCAACTCATGCTTGCCTGCACTGAAGCGTTTGATGCCACCAGTATATTTAATAGATATTTTACCGAAGTTACGTGACAGACCTATTGCTAAAACCTATCGGGAACTATAGAATCCGTCGTGAACTATTGAAAAAGCCTACCGATGAACGTTTTCCAAAAATTGAGGTTCTACACGGGTATGAAGCTGACACCGCCATTTCTTACATATATTTCAACAATAGGCTTTTTCAATAGTTCTCGTGGTACTGAGTACAATTTTTTTAATTCACATTACGTGGCGCCATCTGTCGGAGTACCCATGAACCTTCTACGCACTGGCTCTCACTTCTTCGTCGTCAAATCATTACCGGGTCAGCTGTTCGTCCCAATATTCGCGTGCAAACGCATTTATTTGCTACAATTAGCATATCCATCGAAACGTTAATAAATAACTAATGCAAATTTAAACAATTTCCTACACGCTTAAATTTTTTACATAAAGCAAGTTATTCGCGAGACAATTAAAATTTTTCCATTGCAGCCGACGCTGTTGGTTTTACGCGCAATATAAAAAGATGATAACGAAAGCACGGATGGTCTGAAATTTTTTGATTCGAATTTCACAAAAATTCTCAAAAAAGCTCCGCATCATCGTTCGAGGTAGTTTATAAAAGTTTTTGTCATAACATCATTAGCGTAGTCACTTCCCATGTAACGAATTACGAAAGATCGTTAATCAAGCGCAACTTGGCGACATACTTAGCGTAAGTGAACTTTAATCGAGTTATCGCTCGAATTGCATCGGGCTTAATGCACTTTGTCTTTTCGCTCTTGCGACTAAAATAGAAGTCACGAGCAGCAGCGTTTCGTGCAATAAACAATAAATTAATAGTTTCATGAATATATACAAAAAAAATTCACGACGTAATCACAAAATTTTGGAAAATGAATTTGTAGTTTCCTCCTTCTGGGACGATGAAAAAAAAAACGTAGAAAAGCGATATAAGAAAGATTTCGCTTCCTACGAATACGACGTACGTTTACATAGGTGTTAACTCCAAAGCACTTTAAGGCGCGTTTTAAAGCCGTCAGCATCTATGCTAATGCCAGGGCGTCTTGATTTTAAGCGTACGAGAAATTCGCAAGCTTGTCGTCCCAGTGGCGCAGGTGCGCAGTGGCGTAACGATGAATACGCGATTTTAAGGTGTCTTCTTAATGTCCAGTAATAATTTATCTAACAACGTCTACCCGCTTACTCCTTAAAATCGAACCAGTGAAAAGTTTCTTAATGACCCAGCGATATTCTGCCGTCACGTTACCATCGATCCTTTCTCTCTGATCTGGGGTCTGTTGTGGACCGAAAATTCCTTAAGCTTCCGGTTATAATCGCGTCGCTCTGTTTCTGGGTGGATTTAAACAGGACAAAGCGGTCGCCGACGAATCTCAAATTGCTTCGTCGACTTTTGCTTGGAAAGAGAAGTGAGGAAAGAAAAAGGAAAAATGAAAAATTCATAAGGGAGTTGTGAGCTTTCGAACAACACTTAATCCGGGCGTCCTTTCAAGAGGTTTTATCGCTCGACATTAAATTCTTTATAGACATAGGTACCGCTTTGGCTTGGATCATTATTTATTGTCGTATTTATGGTTAAAGGTATGCCGTAAAGTTTTGGAATTGCACCTTCGGTGTACGGTATATACATACTTGGAATTGCGTTCATGGATTTAATGGAATTTCAACAGGTCAACTTCGAAACGTATGGCCATTTAGCGGTACGTGTGCCAATTGGGGATACGTGAATGTATCTTACGTGAAATTGCGACAATTCCATTATATATATATATATGTATAAGTGCTATGTGTGTGCATACGTATAAATGGAATCTACATTAGACTATTTATTTTCCTGGAATCTTCTTATTTTGAAAAACAAGTATCGTTATGGACACTTGAGTTTTTGCGGAATTGCCCAAGTCCGAAAATTCCAAATGCAATTCCTCTTTTCGCACAAAAATATGATTAAACAATGATGCACCAATGAATGCTTTTTAGAGAGCAATTCCATGATACCTCATCAAGTGGGGAATTTCACGACGTACGTATTTCGCAGAAATATCTGAATGCGCGTCGCGATGCCAGACGTCGGGGGAATTTTCATTTACCCGACATACACGCGTAGAAAGGCAGACCGCCGTCTTCGCCGATATATGATTTTCCCGTGAAAATTCTACGCGATTACACCAAAGCCAATATGAAGGCAGCCCATGAGCTTTGGTGTAAAAATATATTTAAAAAAATGTCTGAAAAATAACCGCCCAGATTACACGTAACGAATACAAATCGTTTTGGCGATATGATACGTTCGAATAAATAATACCCAGGCGCTTTGGACGAAACCACGTAAAAGGCAAAAAAAGTGGGGTAGGTCACTGTGCAAACCGAACAAATATGAAAATGGCTATCCTGGGATATATCCACGTGTATAAAAATGGCATCGAAGTCGCCAATAAATTTGCATAAAAAAATGAAATTTAAATACGTCAACCGCAAAACAATAAGTAATAAATATTACGATGGTCAGGAGAAAAAAGATTCATCCCCAAAATCTACATCGCGGCAGCTTCGCCCTAAACCAACTTAACCCAACCTGACCTAAACCTTTCATTAACACTACATCAATACCCGTTATATACCCTATTCGCCATAATACGTAATTCCCTCCGCATAAAAGATGCGTCACACGTTCTTTGTTGGCGACTCTTTGTTTTTCTTTCCTCCATTATTTTCCATCGTCACGTTGGCAACTCTAACCGTGTCGAACCTTCCCGCTTATAAAGAATCGACCAAGTGGTCAAGGGTCACGCACCAAGTGTTAGGTTCACCCTACGCCCTTTGTCTGACAAGTGCAAGAATTAAAGGGTGTGCAAAAAAAGAGAACTTCACTCGGGATAGGTACCCAATGAGCTGTTCATTGTTCGGAAAATTTGTATTCGTCGTAGTACGTTACACGTGCATAGTTGAGTATCAGGGTCTGCGTAGACAATAAGTAATTGCACGTGTACATGTTAGAACAGCCGACAAGCTGGAGAAGCCAGGGCCGTCTGAAACGGGTGCATCCGGGGCCTTAATGCTATTAGGTTGGTCCTATTATATCAAAGGGATTGCACTATTATGTCTCCGGAGATGGAGAAGCGAGCGACAGTGTAAGCAACCCTTGAGGCCTAAATTGTCATGTATATAATTGCGTATATACATATAGTATATAATATACACTAAACATACCGGGTTACTCTGGGGAAATTCAAAATTTCGGTTAACGGGTTTGCGAGCGAGCGTCGCCTCACGTCTGTTGACGATTTTCGCTGCAGTTTGTCAAATTGAAAATTGAATTTATCCTAGGGATATTTTTCTGGTGATATAAAGATCTTACCTCGCTTCTCTTGGGAGATTTTTTTGGTGTTATAATTTATCGGATTATTTTAACGTTCAGATACTGTTTTTATCTTCGTGTTGTGCCTTAATAAAATTTTCCCAATTCCTCGACTTGCTTGATTTATCATATATCCTCCGGGACACGGGGAACTTCCCGTGATCGAATAGACGTGTGTCCCTTTGGGAACAACTTGGATCAGTTGCGAAGGACGAATCGATTCCCGAGGGCTGCGACATCCTGTAGCATTAAATGCACCATTGGAGAGCCTCGAGGTTAGAATGCAGTTTTCACATGAATATCTTGCGGAATGGCGGAATTCATGAAACTTTGAATAATCAAAAAAATTTTCAGTTTTACACGGAGAGAACTTTTTGCACTCCACGGATTCTGCGCTTCGACAAATTTTACAATTTTCACCACTTCTAACTATTACCCACCGTGGGTCCTGATTTTTAACAATAGGTGCGTATTTTCATGTATACACGTATTAATATAATTCATCAATACGGCTACCAGTGATACACTACTTTTCATACCTCTGAACTAAACCACGAAAAACATTTCGATTTTTTATAGAGTGCCAAAGGGTTATAGGGCAGGCGCGATATGGGCAACGGAGGACCCCCTGACCCGAGTTGTGGTTCTTATGCCCAGCTGTCGTCCGATTTCCTGGGGGAAGCGGCCGTGCAGGATCTCCAAGAGTTACGTACCAATTCGTTAAGGAACGCTCTCGATTTGGTTTAAAGGGACGACTCGAGGGAAAGGGAAGAGTTATCGGCTATAAGGATTTCGACCAATCAGATGATCAGAATTGTTAGTTCTCGAATTTGGCTATTTTGTCAAAGCAGTCCGTCTCGGGGCACCGACCGAGGTGTCACGGGCTGCGTCGCGCTCCCGTGCTATTTGTTTATAGTTTTTCTAGCCGTGTTTCGATACAGTGTAGAAAGTTCTCGGCCGTGTAGTTCTCGCGTTGCTCTCGCGATATCCAGGAAATTCTATAAATTTTCTGTGCGTGTTGCGGAAGTGCAGTGTTGTGCCCCAGTGCAGTGTCCACCCGAGTGTCTTCTGGATGAAGTTCTCGACTTTCCCGAATCATCTGAACCAGCTCCGGTGAGCACTCTCAATTTATTAATTGGTGGAGGAATTTCGATTTTATAGCTCCGATTCGTTATGCTACGCTTTCGATGAATCGCTCTCCGTTTCCGGCACTATTTTACATGACGCTTACTCCGACCCTCTCTACCTCGACCTAGCAGCCTGACCGGCCGCGCATTTCCGTAACCGTTCGTCCCCGCTTGTGCATCCAGACGCGTTTGCTGATCCTATGTCCCCAAAAAATCTACAGCATCCGTTAACTTCCCGTCTATTCCGATATGTTCCTCTCGTTTTGCCGGAATTGAGATTTCTCCGCCTCAACTCCCAGGTCACACCGGCTCGTCAATTCCCGGTGAAAAAAGAATTGGCTGACGGCCGCCCGGCATGCGGATGCATAGACGAAGGGTGGACGGCCGAAGCTTAGTTCTCGGATTTTACTGTGAATTTAATATGAAAAATTGTCTCCGTGTATCAAATCGTCGTGTCTCCGTTTCGTTGCCTCGTCTATATCGATAGGTACTAAACCGAATGAATAACAGGTGCAATAGGCGGCATTGGGGTAGTTTAGTCAAATTCCTGCATTAGTGCGAAACTGCCTGGGGTGCGTTAACAAGTGTCGGTGTCCGACCTGAAGGGAAGTTGGTACGTTTAAAGTCGAGAGTGAGGGTACAGGGGTATGAAAAGGGTAAAGAAGGGTTGAAGGTACGAGTGGGGATTCTTACGATTCCCGCAAAGAAAAGGGTTGAAAGAATATGGGGTGGACGTTGACGAGCTCTCTACTCGACGGCGATGAGGCAGGTTGTTTCCCCGAAAGAATATGGATTTCATGCATGAGTAAAGAGTCGACCAGCCACCCTTCTCCTTCCCAAAACTACCCCTGAGCGCAACCCTCGTTTCCCTGAATATCGAGCCCTTCCAACCTCCCTTTCAATCCCTTGACGTATCAGGATACCTTCTGTCTGTTACATAGCAAATATCATATCTTGCAAATATTACGATTAATATTTAACTGGTTTTAGAGACCGATAAAAATGTGTTTCCAGAACGCCGGACTTTTTTCTAATCGGACAGAAACAATGTGGAGTTGAAATAAATTGACGTAAAAAAGAAGAAAAAAAAAAATAAGCGTACAGTGAAAAGGGGCAGAGAAAAAAAAAGTAAATGGTTTAACATTCCGGGTACACTGGAATGGTGTGCTATTTATTTAACGTAAAATTAAACGCGAAAATACGCAGGAACGAAATTCGAAGAATTCGAAAATTGCACCAAATTCGAGTCTATCTACAGCGAGAGATATATGCGATTCCTAGATTGTGATAAACGTTTTAATCAACGAGTCAAGCTCGACGATAAAGACGCAGCTTCGTCAAGGAAATTTGGCGTCGGGCAATTAGTTGAAGTTGGCCAATCAGCTTATCGCGTTGAACGCCGCGCACTGGGACCCGTAGAAACTTGCGTTTACAAACCGGAAGTTCATAGTATTGTTTGGCTTTGGGGACAAAAGCCGGATTTCCTGTCCCCTGGTCTGTCCGTTCGTTTGTTTGTTCGCCGTCGCGATTCATTATGGACCTATAAGAGTGGTCTGCTTGTTTCCGTAATACAGTAAACTCATAAGTTCAGCTCAAAGTATTTAATAAGTTCATTAGAATTAAATGGTCCATGTAAAAAATTCTTTTTTTTTGTCAATTCATAATTTTACCAACGCAAACTTCAAATTGGATACAGCATTTGTCTATCAAGCTCCTATGCTTATCAATAGGAGTTACCAGGTGATTGGGTACCTGAAGGACTGGCTCTGGCACTTTTGACCATAAGTGACCCAGGTATTCGACGAGGATGGAGTTATCGGTTTTAGACCTTGTCAGGTACTATAAAAATGTACAGCGTGGTCTTGGGCTCTTCGACTCCATGATTAAGTGAGGTCAAGAGGGTGGCTAACTGAGGCTGGGAGGTCGAGGTCATTCGAGACCCGAAGAGCATGCTGGATGGGTGTAAGGGCTACGGGGACTCGATCCGGGGGGCCTGGTCCGTTTTCTGAGGTTGCGGGGTGTGGAGCCCTGAAAGTTGGGTTGACCCGAGTCACGCTTAACAAGACATGGAGACCCAACTGACAGGGTCTGTATGGGTACGTATGAAATTATTTAATTTCATATAAAAGAACGCCTCCTTCGAATTGACATCGCAAGGGAAACAGTCGGGGTGCATTGTTCCTATATTCCATTGTAATTATTATCACTGTTATCAAAGTCCCACTCGCATTACAATTTACCCCAGCGGCACAAAATGCACCAGCATTAGCATAGGGCGTTGCCCAATGCATTCGCGATACTGAATTTATCCATCTGTCCCTGTGGGCACATTACGGGTTATATTAATCCTACCAATGTAATATTGATCTCCAGAGCATAGCAATCTGCACCATATTTAATATACAAAAAACATTGACATCGGACCCGCAGGATCGCGGTGACTAACGATACACAAATTTGACGAACTTCAAAGTAAAAATTGTCAAGTGATCCAAAAGTGATGTTGGCAACGTTTAAATTTGGAAAATAACAAAATATATATGCAGAAATATCCGCATGGGTTGCGTATATGCGAATAAAATCTTTTTTCTCATTTATATATTCAAGGATGGTCGATTTTTTATTTTTTCTCTATTTTCATTTAACTTTCAGACTCGGCAATGATAATCGTATTATGTTAACTTCACTGGAAATTTACGGGTAGGTCACGAATTGATGTTACCATGCTTGAGTTGGCTCGCGAAGTGGAGCTACTTTGAAATACCAATAATTCCCAGACCACTTGGTTTCGGCGCACCCTGTTAAATGGACTCAAGACCTTTTTTCCCTTTGGACTCTGATGTTTTTCTACCGAATTTACATGACGACAATACTTGATCCCTTTTTCGGGGACTTTACGATTTCTTGGAGAAAATTTCTGTTTCGGACAATGTAAGTATACGCAGCGTCGCGACGCCCTTACAGCCTTTTCAAGTCAGGTGGGTGGGTCCTGCGAGAAGTTTGACTTGCGGTATTTGACAATTATGCAAAAGTATCGCCGCGAATTATTCGAATCAGGGACTACATTTTTTGGGAGTATACATTTTAAAAAAATTTCTTATCTTTTTTTTTTTAACTCTGCAAGTTATATGAAGTACGGAGGAAAATTAGGAAATTTTACCAACCGCATCGACGGCTTCGAAGCACACGCATTGAATAAGTAATGTCGCGTTAAGAAGTTTCGGAAAACTCAATGCCAAGACGAAGAAAAAAAAAATTGTTCATCCATCAAAATTTTTTAAAACTAGAACCCGCGGAATGCATACAGAATATTCGATGTGCATTCATCTAAATCCGTTATGCGAAATCTGCGACATGTCAAGTTCCTAAATCAGCATAAAAAAAATGAAATTTTCAATAAAACTTCATGTGCAATCTAAAATTTTTAAAATTTCTATTTTAACTTCACTTGCGTACACATCGAACTAAACCTGTATAGCTGAATATTTATTACGCTGATATATAAATTTGAAGAAAATCATCGGGCTCTCTAGACGCAAAGACGCTTTACGTTGAACGGACTATAGCCAGCGAGAATCCACGAAGGAGACTCTATTCAGAGTCATTCGCCGTCGCTCGTAAATGGAATAATCAGTGACACGAGGGAATACGGAATTTTGTGTTGTCCCTGAATCCGGGCAGACTGTGTGCCCATTGGCCCCGTTGCCTCCATTGCGCCTCATGAAAACCGCCCCTGGTCGCTGCGGTGATGAATAATCAGTAGCAGCCCCTCGTCGAGGCGCTAAGTTGTAAGGTTAACAAGTGAAAACGATGGCGGGGTTCGTACGACTGGGTACACTGGTGTCTAGGTACATTATGACGGTTATATATATATACATATAGGATGCTGGAGAAAAGAATAACAGAGCGAGAAGATACAGTAAGGGTGGGAGAGAGCGAGAGAGGAAAAACATTGAGAATCTTTACAGGACTGCGTTCAGCAGAGATTATATTTATTCTTGGGACATTTTTTGCTTTTTCGTTATTACCACAAATATAAATAATGGTTTGAGGGATGAAAAATTATATATATATATATATTATACGTCGAATACGTATACTTGAAACTAAATTAATAACTTTGAAATATTTAATACGTTTCCGCGACTAAAAAATTCACGTATACAGTTACCTTTGGAGAAATGAAAATTTTATGAAATATTTTTTGACATTTTTTTTTAGTTTCAATATTGACAGCGGCAACGCTCGCTGGTAAGTTATTTTTCGAATATCCTATTTATTCATTCGCGTTGTAATTATTTTTCTTTTTTTTTTATAACTCCCGTGGATGGCTAAAAGCCTTTCCAGCCGGTGCGGAGTTTACGAAATTTCTCAAAATAATACACAGGGTTCACGTAACTAATGTTCCCACCATGGGCATTACGAGCTCCCACATAGATTCCCATTAGTTTCCGGATTATTTATCAAATTTTCGACGGCACCCCACCATTGGTACCCAAGGGAGATCGAAGCTGTGGATACATATCTGTATATACCCGTCTATGTTGGTAATAGGAATGGTGGCAGAGGTATAGTTACATCAGAATTCTCACCCCTTAGCGTTAACTCTGTTAACTCAACCCGACCTAATTTCACCCTTCAAATTCGTAGTAGGCACTGAATTTCCAAAATCTCTAATACGAGTACACATGCCTACGCATACAGAGCTGTATACAGTAGGCCTACAGTAGGTTCGAATAATTCTCGTCAGACATCGCATAATCGAATCTGTAGCGAAGGAACGTTAATTGAATTTTTCAAAAATGTATTACAAGTATCAGACAATATTAATCCTCGGTAGGAATAATACTTAAGAAAAATTAAAAAAAAATAAAAAAATAATTATCCAAGAGTTCGATTTCAGTTTGAAACATGTCACGTTAATAATTAGTTAGTGTAGCCCGATAAGTATATGCTTGGTATAGCCTATGCACGTTAACTTTCTCCGAATGCGCAATGACTTCCTGAAGTTTCCCTTAAGTATCGCCGTAAATATTTTTCGCCTTTTCGCGTCTGGTGGAAACTTTTAAGGAAAAAAAAAAAAGAAAAAGGCGAGTATGAGAATAAGAAAGAAGAAAAAAAAACGAAGGAAAACTGAAAGTAGAACGTAAAGTGCAGTGAAGAGAGAGAATAAAAATTAAGTAAAAAAATAAAATAAAAAAAAAGGGAAAGGGTTTAACGAGGTTCGTCAAGTGCGATTAACCCAGTGACCTCGGTACAAGGTCACATTAAAATCCTTACATTATCGCGTTTTTAAAAGCCTTATTTTCTACGCAATTGATGTAATAACAAAAATTACACGTGACCTATAAAAATTTCAAAAAAATTAAGTGCATCTCGTCCCTTTCAAGTTAAATGCATTTCCGATGCACCAGGTTGTGTGACCTTTCGCCATATGGACGTGGAAAACTTTTTCTAACGCGAATATCGATTATACAAAGATAATACTTTGTAAGTAGCTGTGGCAGATGCAGCAGTTGCAGTTGCAACTATTGACCAACAGACGCAGTTGCCAAATCGGTAGATTTCTTATGCCCGATCTTCAAGTGGTTACTGCGCTTAATAGCCAAACTTCAAAATGGGTTGGTTAAGGTAAAGCAAAACGGTTATATAAATATAGAGTAGTTCACGTCGCGACGCTGACGCTTAGCAGCGACAGAGGGGCGACGCTTTGGATGCTGGCGAAATCGCAAGATGTTCCGTGGAAGCGGATAATCGGATAATCAGCCAGACTGCTGTGTCTCCGCGCGCCATTTTCCAATATTCCCATCTCGCCAGAGAACATCCGTTATCTCTAATAACTTCCAATGCACTGCCAGCAGATAAAGTTGTCGAGGCGAAAGTGCATTAAGATCCAACTTGAGCTTTTGCTTTATTTTTTAAGATTTATACCTCTCGTGAAAAAAAGGGAGGTTCGGCGCTTATAAAATATTACGAAAAAAAGTTCTTTAAAGTGGAACGAAAAAAATTTGCGTTTTAATCGTTAAACTTCATTCTTTCCAATTTTACGTCAGAAACCTCTTATTTCGTATGCTAGTATCGGCTGCCAAATTTTGTTAACCCGTTTCACATGGCTTTCATGACACGTTTGCGTATCCGCCTTTTGCTTTTTCGGACGTTCATTGTATAAGACATGTTAGGACTATCGAGAAGGAATTGCTCAATGGAGTTGCCAAGTAGTTGCTCCTTGTACTATAAGCATGCAAAGCGTTGTACCTTGAAATTCTTTGTACAGACTGTACTATAGAAATCAGTATCCGTTGGTAATAGGAGCACATAATAACTGCGTCTGGCTTGACAGGGAGTGTATCTGCTCGATATCAATATTGTCATAATAAATAAAATCTTGTAAAAAACGAAAATTCAAGTAAAGCACACGAAGCTGATAAAATATCAATTTCTGCGTACGTTAAAACTCTTGTTTGACTACGCCTTATTGATACATCAACGAAAACCGTATTGAATAATGATTTTGGAGGTTTCCGTAAAAATTGAAAAGGTAGTGAGAGATTGCGAAGGTAGAAAAAAGAAAATAACGAAATTCCAAGGTTCCTAGAATTTCCGAGGACCCTAACGCAAAAACGGATGTTTACCACGGTAAGGACTCCTATTCGCCCACAAACGAGTCTCCACGAAGGCGATTTGCTCCCACGCGATAGCCAAATGTTTGCGGCCGTTATCAGTGAAGAAAAGATTCTAGGTGTAAAAAACAAAATGAAAAAGGAAAAAAAAAATCGAAGGAATTTCCTGAGGACGGAATATTAATACTAAAAAAGGGGAAGACAGAGATAAGACTGATCATTGCACGACAAATCATATTGATAACGGGAATATCAGATGAAAATGAAATAACTGACAAAATTGAATGACTGATAAAGTTTTATTGATTTTTTTTGTATTTTGTCCCAATACGATACTCGATCATCACGCGTCAATTAATGGGCTGCGTAAATTCTCTGATATAAAATGAACGTTCATTTAGCCTCCTCTTGGCGCTTTCAATCGAATGCACATTCCAATAGCAAATGCGCATCCGAACTGCGTTGCATTCCAGAACAAAGAGCACACGCCCATATATATATATATATATATTCTATACACACTATATATATATATATATATATATATTCACGTCCTGGTGCATTCTGTGTCGACAAGTTTCAAACCGAACACCGCGAGACGTGATATACATGCGGCCACTAAATGATAACAACTTTGGTAGAATCAAATGCAGCCAAACCTTACCGGTAGCCTAGAGCCAGTCAGTCAGTCCAACTGTCCGTAACTGCCAACTGCAGCGCTTGGCCAACTTCCCGAGGCGTTTAAGCGAACTGGTTAGTTATAACTAGCACGACGGACGCGTACTCGATTATGTCCTTCCTACTTTTTTTTTTTAATAAAAAAAAAGTAGATTATGAATTTTTTATAAAATATTTTCTTTTTTATACAAGTTGCTGCGATTTTGTTTGATCTAGTTAAAAACAAAGGGAGGAATGCCAAACTAAAAAGAAATTAAACCGACGGGAGATTCTTTTATAGCATCTGCAGAGCGATTACTTAGGACGTGGAGTTGTATCAGAAACTTATTCCATTACTACCCCTTATAAATCTTCTGGGCTTCTCACTTGCCGCCATTTTGGATCTCGAGTTTTCATCCCCTTCGACTCGATTATTGTGCCGGAGTCGAGTGTGGCCAGAATCGAGTCCGCGTCTTTCGCCGAACTTGGCAAATTAATTCGCTAAAGGTGTTAGGATAACTTTCTTTTAGGGATGTTGTTACCTTTACCATCTACCCTCTATGGAATTGCTAGGGAGGTTCTTATACTTGGTTATACTGTAGTGTACTATGCTATATGCTATACTGTGCTATCCCATACCGTAGGTACGTACAGTATAGATTGCGGATCCTTAGCTGGAATTGCCAGGAATTGAATAAGACTAGTTTCCCAATTCTATTTTATTCCTCGTAAAGACCACTCGATCGGAATTGCTTCCGCTTCGCTTTTAAATTTCCGCAGACTCCACAATATTAATAATCAAAACTGTATTATTAATTTCACCGTATTACAAATGCCGGTCGGATAACTCATTATTGCAATGACAATTCCACGAATCCAAACAACTAATTGCATATATGAATAAACCGAAATATTTTACTTGTACCAATTTTCGTAACAATTTATTTACGTTTATTATGAATAATTAATATTTGCATAATGAGCGCTATGCTATATCTGCACGGCGCACGTGTGCACCGCAGCTACACGTGTACAAATATATTTCGCAGAATTTACTTAGGAATCGAAATGTTTACCAAAGAGATATAAGGCTTACGATAAATCCGTATTAGGTACAGGATTTAGTATAGTACAGTAGACGGGATCGGTCTGACACTGACATGTTTATATGAAAGCGTATGACAGGTTACGTAACCTGGAAATTAAATCTGTATCCTCATCTGAGAAATATTATAAAAAATAATTGAATTAAATATCCGGAAAATGTCAAGAAAAATTTTATTCAGTAACTTCCGGAACTTGTTTCTTTTTCTTGCTAATTAATAATAAATGAGGAAAGAACAAAGGATTATATAATGTATAAGTGTTATCCGTCTTACTCCACCCGACGGACTTGAGGATTTGTAGCGTGGCTTAAGGAGGTATAAGTACTTTAATTTATATATGAACTGTACTAGTAGTAACAGTAGTAGCAGATACTTGGTATAGGTACGACATGACTATAACCAGGTGTAGCCGATATAGTACAGGGTGTTACTACTATGTAGCGATAAAGGGGAAATGGCTGCTGGCTTGGGCCAGGATTACGGAAACTAGGATTACGTGGCATGACACAATTACGTTGAAGAAAAGCTATACCGTTGTGGGTTACCAACGATACGGCAGGCTACACTTAATCATATCAGAACGACAGTAAATTTTACACCTGGTATACACCTACGTTATTGGGCGATTGGTGAAAATATTAAAAAATATAAATAATCTTCATAGGATACGAATATCGCGTGCTGAGATTGAATTATTTTTGGACGCGGTGAAGTTATCTTTTTTTTTTCCTTCTTTTTCTTGGTAAGATAAAAACCTAAGAAAAGAAGAAAATTCAAAGTTCGAACGAGTTACCAATACTTTGTCAAACATGAAAGTTCGCGGGGGTTAAAACGTGCGCGCGACGGATGACGGGAAATTGATAAATCTTTATCAGACCGGAAGTTGTCGGGTTGCTCGGGAAGTGCTCTCGGGGATGATCTATGTGGGGTGCACTACGTTAGTCAGGGCAGAGTAAAGAGTTCGTAAGTAAGAAATACTTTTTAAATGGTGTTTATCGGTTGAAGTGTATTATGACAGTAAGTGAAGAGATACGTTTTTTGATTTTTTTTTTTCAACAAAACGGTTTTTTGTGTGAAACATTTTTTTTGGATTATACAACAGCGTTAGTGTCACGTATAGAGTGCGAGGGGTAGAAGTGATAGCTAGAGATGTGAAATAAACATCGGTGGGAATTGTAGGACAAAGCAACGATAACGTCTAGTCGAGTGATAAAACGACAACGCAGATAAAACTCGTAGTGGGTCCAAAGTGATAAAGTGAAACAAAAGGGTCGCAAGAGTGTCCAAATGATACAGGCTATAAAGAAGAGAAATCTCGGAAAGGGTATAGCAGAGTAGCTGATATACAGGGAGCGAAGCGTGTTGCGTCTCAAAGTGTTTGTTGAAACAGCCTGTAGAACGCGAGGGTTAAATTCTCTTGGCAGGGTATAGTACGGAAGATTAAATGGCAATGTCTCTCCTTGGAATTGCACATCTGTTTAGACGTTCGGGATAAGAGTCCTGCAGGCTAGTCGGTTATGTCCTTGAAGGAATTGCCAGTGTGACTAACCGTGACATAGGGATGTATGTTAATTATATTTTTTTTTTTCAAATGACATTTTGGGATCTTTGAAAATCCATTCGTTTTTTTTTTTAGAATTAAATAAAACTTTATCTATAACACTTATAAACGGAATTGTAAAAATAGAAATGTGACGTGACTTGTTAATGTTATCATGTAAATGAACAGTTAGTCAATATTTGCTGAGATTTCTTGTAACAATTCCTTGTTGCAATTCCAGATATAAAATGCTTTGAGGACATCGACTTGCACTTATCATTACCCATAATACTCTTGAGGCTGGGTTGCATCGCTGTGAAATTTTTAATGCATCCCTTTGTTGCAATTTACATAGCATTTCAATTAGCGGATATGCAATCGATTGCATTGCGCATGCGCGTCCCTGCACTACTGCTCGTTTCCGCCTGATCCGTCTATTCAATATTCGCAACAATTGACAATCGTATTGCCGTTCCGTGTACAATGCTGCCAACTCTCGAGCTGTCTTGCTCCTTTTGTTTACAGAGGATCGCTTGCATGCGATTTTTTTTTGTATACAATTTTCAATATCGCTACCCCTTAGTCGGAAGCGTCCCTCGCCACAGAATTTCGAACGGTACCGCCGGTAGCAGTGATACCAAACCACCAGAGAGAATTGAGTACCTAGCCCTTTTTATCGTTAGGTCCTTTTTTACGAATGTTTTTTTTTTTTCGGTTTATCATCGTTTCGTTCATATCTCTCGGGTTCTTCCTACGTCCCCCAGCTTTCTGGCGCTATTGGAAAATGTCTCCCGCGGTGCCCCCTTTGTACTCGTGAAAAATAATTCGCACGGCCCTGCGAGTCTTCTGTTACGTCGCTCGCAATCCAATCGACTTTCAGGACTTTTCACCGACGAGGCGTCGAGTGTTGACGCGAAGAAAATGAAATTAGTTCCTGATGAGCGACTGCAGAGGGCGCACGTGCCGAGGATCATTGTTTTCATTGTTGCCTCCTCGGAGAAGCTTTTTCGCGTATTTTTCGAAAAAATCATACACAAGCAATCGTGTGTCACAGTATCGTGTAAACTCGATAAAAAAAATATTTCAAAAAAATCCTCATGACGTTTGCGTGAGATATTATTACTTGGCGTTCTTAAAGTTGAAAAAACCTACCCCCCATCAATGCTCCTGTATTTAACAAGGGTGCCGAGAGACGTCAGTGCCGGACCAACCGACGCCAGCGCCATCGGCCGCAACTCCACTCCCTAACGGTTTCACGAACAATTCTCGCTTGACGTTGCAATTATAATTAATTGCAACCTGCGGCCTTCCATTACGTAATATGGCAGACGCTTTCATGGCAGTCTCTCAGCTGACTATATCAATACGCCTGTATATATATTTATATATACGTGTACATTGTATACCGGAAACTCGTAATAGCAACTCCTTCGAAGCCTGCTCTTGCAGCTAATGGAGCACAGAATTGCATAGATTGATTGTAAGTGCAGTTGCATTAGCCTTGCACTGTATGGCAATTAGGAAGATGTAAGTAAAAAAAAAAAATTACTAAGTGCACATGTAATCATATTGACAGCGATAATTAAGAATCTACCAAGAAATAACATAGCAATTTAACTCGATACTGAAATACGCTGTTTTTTTTTTTTTATATAATTCATACTAATACATATCCTTTGACAATTCCACCATATAAGACCATCTTATACACGATTACGACTTCCGTGACACGAAGATAAAGACGAGCCCGAAATATCCACCCGTAAGATATAGATCCAAATTTATACAGGGTGTCGTGAAATTTATGACACGATATAATCCGATATTCATCTCGTATCAGTGAACCCGTACGAGCATAAATTCTGATTGGATGATGTCGACGGTTTCATAGGGACTTTTCCTCGGATCACTTTCGGCCATTTGCTTTCTCCTGCATCCTTATTGCAATCTGTCTGCGCATCTTCCGGTATAATATTTTACATGTGTATTCGACTGTAGATGCATGGATGCACGTATGCAATCAGGTATATATACCGTTGTTATCATTATTATATTTCGTACGCAGCTCAGATAAATGAAGCCAAAACATTTAGTCACTGCATTCCGCCGAACAAAATCCGAAATTTCTATTTTGATTTTATCCGGAAATTCTTGTGTCGCTCGTGCGCACGGCAGAATGGGAAAAATTGAAAAAGTTTGATTTATGGATTCAATCGTGTGACTTTTAATGAATTTACGGGAGATTCTACGAGTTTGGATTTCTCTGTGTTTCTGTGTATACAGATTGGCACATGTATTCATGGTACAGGTAGCCATTTACCCATTTTTCTTTACGTGAGCAGCGGGGATTACTCTTGTAAAGGAAAGTGGGCATTGCGAAATTTGTCGGGTTGCACAATTCAAAAGTGCATTCGTCAGAGGGACGCGTAGGCTTATGTCAAAATTGAATTTTTTTTGTTTCCATTACTTTTCCCAATTTTACTACCATCGGTTCGAGTATCGAAAATGTGTTCGGTCTTTTTGTATACAAAATTTTTAGTTATATCTCTTGCCACGTGGACTTGCAGTTACGAAAGTTAACGTTACAATCGGTTTGCGAAATGCACAAAGTGCATATTTGACAAAGCGCATCTAGGCTGGATAAACTTGAGATGTCTCGCAAAAAGTCCAATATTCGTGTATACGCTGGTGCATACGTATATATAGTATTGCACGTAAGTCGTGTGTGGATGCATACGTTGAATTGTATGGATATATAGAAATGCATATGGGTATGTGTATTTAAATGTATATAGGTATAGAATGGAGAATTGTCGTGGAATTGGCGAATTTTACGCTCAACCAAGTGTCGCGATAGTCAGCGAATTTTTGCAACCTCAACCCTTTTACATCCCCTAGCAACCCCGATGCGCTATGTCACGCGATAAGAAGCGTTTCAACCCTTGGTAGGACGCCACTTACCCCACATATCTGGCGTCACCTTCTCCTCTCTGTCGTTTCTTCAACCCCCGATTTCAAATCTACCCTTTGCTACTCAAAATTTAACGTGGTGAAGGATCCTTTTTTTTTTTTCTTTCTTGAAGCAAAATAAAAGAATTTTTAAATTCGTAACTAGACGTATCTCTTATTGAGCACGAAGCTTTTCGGGTGGATGCCCGGAAGGCCTTTTTTTTTTCATTCTTTTAGGCAAAGCCTGAAATTCGCAAAAGGATCCTCAAGAGATAAGACTATAAGGGTGGCTGTATAGCTGGGTTAAGGGTAGGGGATCAGTATGGCAGGAGGAATACAGACCGGATTGTCCGTCAATTATCGAAGGATCGTATCATCCCTTCCGTACCTGATCCCTCCGTTCTTCTCCTCACAATTCGTTCCGTCTTCATCCCCTATTCCCAGTTTCCTTGCGGAAACTCCCGTTCCCTTCGAATTCCAACCCCTTGGCACCCTATTCCCTGTAACAGTCTGGTGGCGTTATTTCGGGGGTAGTTTCTTGGCCACGTATAGCTGACATGCATACCTATAGATACAATTTAAGGGGGGGGGGGGGGGGGGGGCCA